>SJYX01002879.1:64460-80743 GCA_006410675.1 Oreotragus oreotragus | reverse complement strand
GTGTCCGACTCTGTGTGACCCCATAGACGGCAGCCCACCAGGCCCCCCCATCCCTGGGATTCTCCAGGCAAAAATACTGGAGTGGGTTGCCATTTCCTTCTCCAATGCATGAAAGAGAAAAGTGAAAGTGAAGTCACTCAGTCTGTCCGACTGTTAGCGATCCCATGGACTGCAGCCCACCAGGCTCCTCCGTCCATTGGATTTTCCAGGCAAGAGTACTGGGGTGGGGTGCCATTGCCTTCCCTGCTGTTAAGTATAGATAGTAATAATTATCTCACAGATTTTTAAATTAAGTAGGACTGTATGCAAAAGCTATAAATTATAATTTATAAAATACACTTATAAAAGCATGGTATTAAGTATATTGACAACCACTAATGTAATTCCTATTACTCAGAATAATCATTTAGGACTCAGTTACAGCTTAACATGTAACCAAGAAAACTATGTAGCTTCACAGTTCACTCTGATGAATTTTAATCCATAGCCACCTTATCTATAAACTGATTCATTAATACCCACCTTATAAAGATGTTTGGAGAAGGAAATGGCAACCCACTCCAGTATTCTTATCTGGAGGATTCCATGGATAGAGGAGCCTGGCAGGTTATAGTCCGTGGGGTCACAAAGAGTCAGATACAACTGAGTGACTGATACACACACATACACACACACACACACAAAGATGTTATGAGGATTAAATACAGTAAGAATAAAAGCACACCATGTCAGGCCATAAGGAGTAGCAAATCTTCAAATTATTTTATTACCATAATTAATACCTTTTATTTTATATGAAGGAATGAGGAATGGATATATTATAGTTATCTAACACTGTATTTTCTAAACTTTTTACAGTTCAATTTTACATGAAGTCCTAGAGTATAAAGTAGATATAAAAATAATATTTTTTTAGTATAGATGTATTTTGTGAAGTCACATTCTAAAAATATGCTTATGGACAAGATCGATCGATGAAAACAAGGAAGTTCCCTTGTGGAATGCAAATTGCTTAAATCTAGGCTTATAGATACTAGTTGCACAATTATACTGACTCCATCTTGAAATTTATTTTTTACCTGTTTTCTTTTTATATTTTGGTGCCTTTGATTTTGGTTTATTTGGTGTTTTTATTCTGTGTCTTTGATTTTTATAGAGTTTCTTCCCCTAGATGATAAATTTATCAAGAATGGGGAGTATCTTAAGTTTATCTTTTGGACCCAGTAGAATGCGCCACACATGGTAGGTCTCAAAAACATTTTGTGGATGAATGAATAATCAGCAGAATTGGGCTTATTTTAGCTGAAAAAGGCCTTGTGTCTTTAAAGGTATTAGGGTATGAAAAGGAAAGGAAAGAAAATAATAAAATGACTAATCTAAAAATAATGCCTTTTTTAAAAAAAAATTCCTTCTTGATGAAGGTCTCAAAGAACTTTATAAATAAAGTTCTTGCTACACTAGGGAAGACTCTGGCCTTTGAAAGCTATGTGTGTATGTATGCATATGTTTTCTCCTTCAAGCATGTGGGTTTATGAGAGTAGATGAGGGACAGAGTGAAGGAAAGGAAGGGAGAGAGGACATTTGTGCAGAGCCTACCATGAGCCAGGCACTCGCCAAGCACACTGCCTTGAATATTATCTGTTCTTAGGAATTTTTGCTACATCAGAACCTGCTAAAGTACACCCAGGAAAATGTTGATCATACTTTGACAGGTAGACTGTGGGAAACAATTACAAACTATTTGTCGAACTGTGGGGTCAACTGTGTATTTTTTGAGGCAAAGTAATTTGTAGAGTTCTTTATCACCCTTGTCTTATCCGTGACAACCAGCAAGAAAAGGTTGAACTAAATTGGAAAAAAATAAATCCTCATGGAAACTCACATATTTCTTCTATCCTGATAAAAATAATAATCACCGGCCTTTATTGAATACTGTGAATGTTTTACTTACATTAACTGTTTCACATCCCACAATTGTCTGAGCTAGGCACTGATATTACCCCCATTTTACAGGTGAGAATGGTGAGGCCAGAGAGGAAATGGATCAAACATGCTTGCAGTCGTTCATTGAGGAAATGGTAGACCCAGAATTCTGAGCAAATTCCTTAAGCATCCACCCCTCAGGACCGTACTCTTGCAGTCTGATTCTTTGAATATCAGCTGCAGAAGTAAGAGGAAGCCTGATGTTCTTTCCAGTTCTGTGTCCGAGTTCTTCAGTTCCGCTTCAATTGATAGGAGAGGAAAATAGACCCTTGAGCCGTGGTGCCAGGAGCAGGGCATACTCTCCTTGCTGTGGTCAGGAATGGCCAAGGTGATTGTTCCAGACCTGGAAGAGGGAAGCTGGCTAAAAACAATGTAGGTATCTTCATTGGAGATATCTTCAAGGATCCTTCTCTTTGCCATTTGTTTCTTCAAGTTGGGGAAAATAGCGATTATGCTAGGCTCCTCTGTCCATGGGATTCTCCAGGCAAGGATACTGGAATGAGTTGCCATTCTCTTTAGGGGAACTTCCCAACCTAGGGATTGAACCTGGGTATCCTGCATTGCAGGCAGATTCTTTACTGTCTGAGCCACTAGGGGAGCCTGATTTAGTTGTAGTTGGATCCATTTGTTGAGCATATGTGAGGTGAGGTGAAGTTGCTCAGTCGTGTCCGACTCTTTGCGACCCCGTGGACTATAACCTATTAGGCTTCTCCGTCCATGGGATTCTCCAGGCAAGAATACTGGAGTGGATTGCCATTTCCTTCTCCAGGGGATCTTCCCGACCCAGGGATCGAACCCGGGTCTCCCACATTGGAGGCAGACGCTTTAACCTCTGAGCCACCAGGGAATTATATGTAGTGCTGTGCTATTCTGTGTGACCTTGTGGACCTAGCCCACCTGGCTCCTTTGTCCACGGGATTCTCCAGGCAAAAATACTAGAGTGGGTTTCCATGCTCTCCTGCAGGGTATCCTCCCAACCCAGGGATTGAACCTGTGTCTCTTATGTCTCCTGGCAGGTGGGTTCTTTACCACTAGAGTTACCTGGGAAGCCCTTGTTGAGTGTGTGTCTGTGTATATATATATATATATATATAAAATACACACACACACACACACTACCTAGAGATGCTATGATTATGAGCATAAAGTTGCTCAGTGATTGGAAACCTTTAGTCATACACTTTGAATATTCTAGTCAACATTTTTGTGGCCTAAAAAACATCCTAAGTGGAAGGGGACATTTGCTGTGTTTTTCATGAGAGCTGTGGCTTCCAGTCAGCTTCTTTAACAGGGTCACTTTATGTGCTTTGAGCACACTTAAGAATTTTACCGGTCACTGAATTTTCTACAAGAGCATCTCCCATATGTAGAAATCAGTGTTCACCTCTGTAAAATCCACTGGTGAAAGCCCTCTGTGGAAGCTGGCAGCTCAAGGTAGAAAAACCACTGTACGGGCTGGATTGCTTTTCCCTCCTGCTGTCTTAAAAGATATATCTTGAGCACGAAATATATTTTATTTTTAGGGAGGATTTGTTTACACCGTATGGTGCCAATGCTGCTAAGGTTTATTTGTGCCACGGCTGCTTATAGTACAGATACTGGGGGACTTTATCTGTACTGTAAGAACAATTTATTGGAAGAAAATGAGCACACCTTGGGTGACAGCTCTTCATTAAGATAAACATGCATTAAATCTCAGTCTATGAAGAATCTTATGTTTCTTAATGGAAGGTGGTGTTGCGAGGCAGCGTTGCATGACCATGGCAGATTTATTTGCTGGTCTCCATGGGGCGGCTCATTCGCTGATTACCCAACATGGAGGCTTAATCTTGGGAAGAGGAAAAATATGTGTTTGGTGAAATTGGTGTTTTCAGCCTGATCGTAATTCATTGAAAGCATGAGGGGATCTGCGTGAACCACGTTCTTGAAATGAATGGGGAGCGAGAAGTCTTTCTTCACCCTTATGAATCCTTGTAGAAGACATTTGCAGAAACATGACCGGAGCTGCGCCCCCGTGGGGAGACTAATGTTTTCATATGCAAAAGCAGACAATTCTCAATTCCTTTACGCCATGGCACTTGGAGCTGCATGGTCTTACTGCTTTATTTTTCCCTTAAAGCTCGTCTGCCTAAACACTTTCGTAGACTCACATAGAGCTACTAACGCCAAGTCATATCCTTGGTCTAGACTTGAGGCCTCTGCTCCATGGCACCACCAAGCTATTCGTGACCTCGCTCTGGTGGAATAAATCTCTGAAGGTACTGAGATTTTCCTGCTCATCCATTTGAATTTACTGCTCGATTTACCAGCATCAGAGTTAGGCACTGGAAAATGAGTTAGGCACCCTTAGGGAAGGGTGTGTTTTTAGGCTCTTTTACCACTGATTTCCAGTAAAAGGAAAAGCCAAAGAAAGCATGACCTTTAATAACTCACCACCTATCTACTGTACTCTTGCATCTTACCCCCCTTCTTCCCTTTTTCCTGCCTGGCTAAACTAAACACCATACCTCTGCACTCAATCCTGTTTCTTTCTGAAATCTCAGGGTTCTCTGCTTGGCCATCATTTCTTATCTCCTGTACTTTTGCTTCACAGACTCCTCCCAATTAGCAGTGAACACACACAAGATTTTCACATGTTGGAAAGAATAGAGCATTGCCATTTGCCAAGACATGGGTGGATCTAGAGACTGTCACGCAGTATAAAGTAAGTCAGAAAGAGAAAAACAAATATATAATATTGCTTACATGTTGAATCTAGAAAAATGGTATAGATGAATTTATTTGAAAAGTAGACATAGAGACACAGATGTAGAGAACAAATGAATGGATATCAAGGTGGGTAAGGAGGAGGGATTGGAGGAACTGGAAGATTGGGATTAACACAAACACTATTGATACTATGTATAAAAGAGATAACTAATGAGAACCGTTTTGTGTAGCACAGGGAACTCTCCTCAGTGCTCTGTGATGACCTAACTGGGAAGGAAATCCAAAAAAGAGGGTATATGTGTGTACATAGAGCTGATGCACGTTGCCAAACAAAGAAACTAACACAACATTTTAAAGCAGCTATGTTCCAATAAAAATTCAAAAATAAGATAGAACACCCTTCTCTACTGTGTATTCTGCCCCAGCTATGCTCATTTCTCTTCCATGAGAGAGCCAAGCATCTTAGAGGAGACATTTAATAGTTCCTATGCTTTCCTATTTCATTGTAGTCCAGACTTTTATCCCCACAACTCCAGAGAAACTGTTTTGGCCAAGGTCATTTAGAGACTCTGGGCTACATTTCACAAGTGGTTCTCTTGTCTTTGACCACTTGGCAGTATCAGGTCTATTAACTGTTCCTTTAAAAAAATTCTTTCTGACTTTCTTGATACCAAATATATATGTAAATAAGTATATGTATGTATGTATATATTTGATTATATGTGGGCTTCCTAGGTGGTGCAGTGGTAAAGAATCTGCCGGTCAGTGCAGGAGACATGGGTTTGACCCCTGGGTCTAAAAGATCCCCTGGAGGAGGAAATGGCAACCCACTCCAGTGTTCTTGCCTGGAGAATCCCCTGGACAGAGGAGCCTGGTGGGCTACAGTCCAGGGGGTTGAAAAGAGCTGGACAGGACTGGGTGAGCACACATTAGATTATGTAAGTGTATAAAAAACGTATTTTTTTGCGNGGAGGAAATGGCAACCCACTCCAGTGTTCTTGCCTGGAGAATCCCCTGGACAGAGGAGCCTGGTGGGCTACAGTCCAGGGGGTTGAAAAGAGCTGGACAGGACTGGGTGAGCACACATTAGATTATGTAAGTGTATAAAAAACGTATTTTTTTGCGGGTAGGGTCTTCACTGTGGCGAAGGCTTTCTCTAGTTGTGGTGACAGGGCCTTCTCTAGGGGCAGCTCATGGGATTCTCTTGTTAGAGCTCACGGGGTCGGGAGTTGCAGCACGTGAGAAGAGTTGCCCCTACCGCATGCAGGGTCTTAGTTCCTGATTGGGGATCTAACCTGTGTCCCCTGCGTTGGAAGGCAAGTTCTTAACCACTGGACCACCAGGGAAGTCCCCCCAAATGTCTGTGTATCATAAGAAAGAAATAATCAGCATGCTTGCACACCTCTCTCCCAATTCTGTCACTCTCTTTGACTGGAACTGCACTCAGATCCAAGTTGATTCATTTAGATCAGCTTGGGTAGATCTGACCTCTTATAAGATTGATTATGATCTTTGTATGCACGAACACAATGTATCTCTCTCTTCTTAAGAGAATTTTAATACAGTTTAAACATTTGCTCCATAAATGCTGTCTATATCCTGTGTTACTTAAATTTTTAGGTATCTCATTTTTATTGTAGTTGTTCAAAACGGTATATCTTTTGAAATAACATTTTCAAACTATTTGTTAATGGTGTATAGAAATGTTATGGATTTTAATGTATTAATCTTATAATCAGCCACTTTGCCAAGTCTTTTATTCTGACATTTTATTTTCTGTCGCTATGCTATTTTCTAAGAATATTTATTGCAATAAGAGACCATTGCTGGTAAACGCTCCTGGTTGCTGTTTACCTTAAACTGCCTTTATTTGCAGTGTTGACCATCTGGTGATGTCCATGTGTAGAGTCTTCTCTTGTGTTGTTGGAAGAGGGTGTTTGCTATGACCAGTGCATTTTCTTGGCAAAACTCTATTAGTCTTTGCCCTGCTTCATCCACATTCCAAGGCCAAATTTGCCTGTTACTCCAGGTGTTTCCTGACTTCTTACTCTTGCATTCCAGGTCCCTTAATGAAAAGGACATCTTTTTTGGGTGTTAGTTCTACAAGGTCTTGTAGATCTTCATAGAACCATTCAACTTCAGCTTCTTCAGTGTTACTGGTTGGGGCATAGACTTGAATTATGGTGATATTGAATGGTTTGCCTTGGAAATGAACAGAGATCATTCTGTCGTTTCTGAGGTTGCTTCCAAGTACTGCATTTCGGACTTTTGTGTTGATCATGATGGCTACTTCATTTCTTCTGAGGGATTCCTGCCCACAGTAGAAGATATAATAAGACCATTCAAAACCATGTGTTATTTTACAGGAATAAGAATAGATTGTGGAATTCCAACAAAGTGACACAAGATGGAAAAAAGCCCTGTGTAGATGACAAGATAAGAAAGACCTATTAACTTTTGATTCAAAATCTTACAATAAGATTATTCTCTTTAACAGAAAATAGTCACGCAACCGGGGAAGGCAATGGCACCCCACCCCAGTACTCTTGCCTGGAAAATCCAATGGATGGAGGAGCCTGGTGGGCTGCAGTCCATGGGGTCGCTAACAGTCGGACAGACTGAGCGACTTCACTTTCACTTTTCTCTTTCATGCATTGGAGAAGGAAATGGCAACCCACTCCAGTGTTCTTGCCTGGAGAATCCCAGGGACGGGGGAGCCTGGTGGGCTGCCGTCTATGGGGTCGCACAGAGTCGGACACGACTGAAGTGACTTAGCAGCAGCAGCAGCAGCAGCAGCAGTCACGCAACAGTACTGAAAGCCTACCTCCTATTCATATTCTTCTATGGTTAAATGACCTCTGCTTCTCGCTCTGGAGAGTTATAGTATTGTTTCCTCATGTCCAGTGTTTTGAAACTTTTTAACAGTATGCTTAATAAATGCATGTTTTTATCTACTGTGCTAGACAATCTGGAAACTCTTGTTTTTCAAATTTGGGATTTTTCATTATTGTGTTGATAATTTTCAGTTTCTGGAAAATTATTATTCAGATTTCTGCATAATTTCTAATTGTACTTCTTTACTATTTTCCAACCAAAATTTTATTTTTGCTCTCTTTCTGGAAGTTTTTTTCAAGGTTGTCTTCCTCATCATTCATTTGATTTCTCATTTTGGTTTTTAAAATTTGTAACTGTCAAGAGCACTTTCTGTTCTCCAAATATTCGTTTTTTTACTGTGTTCTGCTCTTGTTGTAGGGGTGGAGTACCATTCCACTTATCTCTCAATTAATTGGTGTTAGTTTTTTTTGTTTGTTTGTTTGTTTGATTTTTAAGTTTCCTTCTTCAATTTTCACAATCTGTTTTGTAAAGTTGCTTTTTCATATTTGGTTTGGCCTCTTTCACATAAAATATTTTTTTTCAAGTATCTGCTGATCATTGGCTGTCTGTTCACATTTATGAATGAGGCATCAGTGAATTATTAGAATTCTAGATATGTGAGAACAACTCGTCAACCACAGCTTTACTGCAGCCAGTCAGAATCTTCAAGAAATACTGTTTCAGGTTCACAATGATTTATCCCTTCTGGGAGCTGAGTGGGGACATAGTGCACATACATACTCACTTAGTTCCTGCACTTTTATTTTCTTTCTTTATTTTTTTTTGCCTGATGGACTCCATCATAGAGACCTGTGCTCCCCTTTCTCCCCAGGACTCTATCTGTTGAGAAAAGACACTTCACTCACCCACAAAAGTGCTGAAGACGTATGCAGATCTAACTGCTTCTTAGGAGGCATTCAACAAATGCCACTGTTTTAATCAAACTTCATGTTCAGTTGTAGCATTTCATAAAATGTTATGCTTCTACATTTCTACAATGCTTTATGCTATCTACTTGATACTATCTTTTTTCTGTTAAATATTTTATTTTAGTGTTCTATGGCCCAGGTTGATTGTAGGTCACTAAAAATCAAGTTGAAAAGAATGTCAGCATTATTGTTTCGTAAAGTCATAGGTACTGAAATGTTTTATATACTGAATCATATAGTTCTCCTAGCCACAGGAGACATTTATAGTGTTATACCATCTGTCTAATGTAGTTTATCTATTGCTCTCTACATGATTGTAATTTATTTGGGTCTAAAAAGATATTCAGAATTGATTTAATAGATATAAATTATAAGTTAATTAAAAGATCTTATCAAATCATATCAGAATGACCTACAGTAATGAACACTTTAGATAAACATTCTTTAATGTCATTAATCATTATATGATCGCTTTAAATGATTTGAATAAATGAATAAGTATCAAACATTCAAATTAATCATAGTGTCACATATTATTAAACTGCACATCCAATAAATTACTTGGTATATTGTCAGTCAGGCAATCGCAACTTTCCTTTCTCCAGTAGTAAAACAGTAATTTTCATGTTTGTTTAATTTCCTTCTTCTTATAATACTGTAGATTCTTTACTTGATAGAGGGGCAAAAAATTCTTCCTACCTGTAGTCCCTCTTGTCACACAAATTAAAGTTTTGTTTTAAACAATTCCACATTTTGAAATAACATTAAATACAACTGTAAATAAATATGTATAACTTAAATGAAACCACATTGGTATTCCAGTTTGTAAATATAAGTATAGAGTGCTACCTTACTCGGGATAAATGTAATTTTTAATGTCAGATTACCTTTAAATCTGATTATATTTATCCTATTATATGTTAATTTTCACTTCTTTAATTTTTAATTATGGGTAATTTGTATCCACATCAATTAATATTCATGTTAGGAAATATTATCCATATGATTGTGATACATATGTGATACATATGATTATCCACAATCATATGTATTTTAGAAAACACATACAAATAAAATACATTTATGTAATTGGATCTTAATGGGTTTTATTACCCAGTGTTCTCCATACAGTAGAAAACAAGCAGATTTTATCTTGTAAAATTACTNGAAATATCCATATGATTGTGATACATATGTGATACATATGATTATCCACAATCATATGTATTTTAGAAAACACATACAAATAAAATACATTTATGTAATTGGATCTTAATGGGTTTTATTACCCAGTGTTCTCCATACAGTAGAAAACAAGCAGATTTTATCTTGTAAAATTACTAAACATCAACATTAAATGGTGTAAATCAAAAAGGAAGATCAAGTAATTACATTGGTTATAAAAGGAGAGGTGTTGATTTCCTTTATAGGAATGTCATTATCACCTATTAGATTCTCATGTTTAAGTTTGATCTGAAGAAACACAGAATATATGCCTAATATATATGGTAATATAGGAAATACTGTTTTGAGACGACAAAGTGCTGGAAATATGAAAAAGAAGTGATGATTTGGGCATCTTTCCAGAACTTTTAGGCTGCAGTATAGAAATAAAAATGGCTCAATAATCTGAGCAGAGAAGATAAAAATTGGAGTCTGATGTTACTGACATGGTTGGCATTTACAAACTGAATATTGGAGGAAAGGGACCTGCAAAAGAAAGAAACATTCAAAGACTCAGAACAGTTGTGTCTTTCCTTGACACAAAATCCCTTTGAAGTGTACTGTTTTATCATCAAATTTGGTTTGAATAACGTAGCATATATTTTGCTTCTCTAATTCAGATAATGATTATGAATTATCTAAAAAATGGGTTTGGTTAAAAATTAATATTATTGATAAGAAATTACAAAGTAACCATGTATTTACATTTTCTTACGTTTTATGTGTTTTATGATTACAGTTGGCTCCTAACTGTAAAGGTTCACACATTGTGATAGGTCCCTACTTAGTGCCAGTGAAGAGCATACAGCTGGGGACTTGCAAATTGCATAACACCTGGACTACTTAACAGCCTGTAATTTATTGAGTGACCTGAGGATGTAATTACATGCTGCATGACTATAAAAATTTCTGCATGCTCACTCTTGATGTAAGTTCTTATCTTGTGCTGGGTCCTAAGAAGTCACGAAGAGCACCAGTCCATGGACCATATGTTAGATTTCAGGACATGAGAAATGAAAGCATCAAAGCAAGATCCAGATTCCTCCACAGCCAGTCCCTCCCATCAGGAAGTTTCCACAAGTCTTTTATCTTTATCCATCAGAGGGCAGAAAGAGTGAAAAACATAGTCATAGAAAACTAACCAAACTGATCATATGGATCACAGCCTTGTCTCACTCAATGAAACCATGAGCCATGGCCTGTAGAGCCACCCAAGACAGGCTGGTCATGGTGGAGTGCTTTGACAAAACATGGTGCACTGGAGAAGAGAAGGGCAAACCACTTTAGCATTCATACCTTGAGAACCCCTGAACAGTATGAAAAGAATCACAGGGTAACCATAAAAGTAGGAAGCTTAGAAGAACAGAGTTTCTACAGATTGTTACGACATGTTTCATAATGTAACAAACATTTTTATTGATGTAGTTAAAATTCATGGAGTGGCTTATCTAAGCAGGTAGTACTTAATACTATAAGGAATTTGATAGAAGTATTTGAAATCTGCTTCAAACATTCAGATACAGAGAATCAATGTACCTTTAAGTACAACATAAGTTATTGGAAATGACTGTTTATTAAGAATTAAAGCCACAGATGAAAATGTGAGATCAAAAGTTTACGCTTCTCTTGAGGAGATATTTACCTTTGGGTTTGTCTCTACCTTCATGCTGCAGGCAATGAACTCAGCTTCATATTGAGCATTTTTACCTCTCTCTTAAGTATATGTTTGTCCATAATAAACATGGACATGTAGAATTCTTAACAGCTTTAGTCAGTAGTGGGATTTTTCTGTCTGCTGAGGGCAATGTATTCTATTTGGTATATTTTAACAAGTTAATTTTAACTCAGTTGGCCTTTTTTCCTATTAGTATGAAGACCTTCTGGTTTGCGTGTGACCCCAGATAGCCCTAGTGGTAAATAATCCACCTGCCAATGCAGGAGACACAAGAGATGTGGGTTTGACCCCTGGGTTGGGAANTGCTGAGGGCAATGTATTCTATTTGGTATATTTTAACAAGTTAATTTTAACTCAGTTGGCCTTTTTTCCTATTAGTATGAAGACCTTCTGGTTTGCGTGTGACCCCAGATAGCCCTAGTGGTAAATAATCCACCTGCCAATGCAGGAGACACAAGAGATGTGGGTTTGACCCCTGGGTTGGGAAGATCTCTTGGAGTAGGGAATGGCAAACCACTCCAGGATCCTTGCTTGGAAATTCTGTGGACAGAGAAGCCTGGCAGGCTACAGTTCATGGGGTTGCAAAGAGTTGGATACAACTGAGCACACATTTTAATTTTTTTAAACTTAATACATTTGATGGTTGGGCTTGAAGACAGCTTCACGTAGAGCAGATAAAATAAAATTAAGTTCTACTAATATTCAGAGCAGACAACACCTGAATATACAGAAAAGGACTTTAAATGCAGAGAGGTAGCAGGCGAGGGTGAAATCTGGCTTGATCAATGTTGCAGTTTCTATGATAACAACACAGGACTGGGTTGTATCTATGAGATTAATCCTACAAAGAAAAGGACGCAGAACAAGCTACTGTTTGGCAGAGACAAACCAAACACTTACCCTCAACGTGAAGAACTTCTGGTTTTTCCAAACAAGTGCTGACTGACCTTGAAAGTGAGTAACTATTAGAAGCATTAACATAGGATCTGATTTGTATTTTACAATCAGTTTTGAAAACAACAGTGGGGATGTTGACTTCGGGAGTCACAGGTCCTGGAGAAAGGTACCAATAAGTCTATGGACAAAGAGATGCTGCTATAGTTTTCAGGAGCTGCAAAAGTAAAGCTATTTCAACACAGCGACAAGATTCCAGGAGCTTTAAAGATGAAAATCATCATTGTGCTTTACCTTGGCTATGTTGAAGAGCTTGCTGGGTTATTCATTTTCTCTATATATCAGAATCTGGTAAGTTGAGTTTGTGAAGACCATAATGGAGACAGCTCTTGTCAAAGTGAATAGAGACACGGGCTTAGCTTGCTGAAAGTTTCTCTAGAGAAGCAGCATTTGAAAATAACAGTATTAAATATGAAGACACTGTAACCAAAATATCAGAGAGCGCCAGCCTGTTCAGGAGAACAGATACTGTGAAATTTTAAGGGATGAGAGTGGGAAAGTTTCCCATTCACTTTGTTTGTGTTTGAGCTTAAGAAAACAGTTTAGCATTAGGAGAATGGAAATGGGGCAGGGCTCAGTGTGGACTAGGACAGAGGGTTTTGGGAACAGCTGGCAAAATCTCCAGGAGCAAACCGGAAGGACATTAACCTCTCAGGTAAAATGACTGCACTCACGTGATTCGTTTTTTGGTGGCATTGTCCTGATGTATATGTGAGTGCGTGCTAAGTCACTTCAGTCACGTCTGACTGTGACCCTGTGGACTGTAGCCCACCAGGCTCCTTGGTCCAAGAGATTCTCCAGGCAAGAATATTGGCATGGGTTGCCATGCCCTCCACCAGGGGATTGAACCTACATTTCTTATGTCTCTTGCATTGGCAGGCAGGTCCTTACCGCTAACACCACTGGGGAAACCCTTCCTGATGTATAAAGATATTCAAAATGAAGAACTCATTTAATGAAATTGAAGAGTATATAAGCCTCATTCCTGTGTGCAGCCAAATACATTTAATCAACTAAAGTTTGGGGAAAGGATTTACATCCTGAAATTTTGGCTGTGAGACCTGGAAAAAGAAAACAGAAAGTGCGGCAATTATTTCTCATACATATGTATATTTCACAGATGAATTTGTTAACTTTCATTCCAGCTACTTGCATTGAAATGATATTTGAGCCTGTTCATGGAAAATAGGCCATGTAATCAAATAAAAAAGGAAGCTTAGTGTCTAGAGCAGGGTACGTAAACAAAGAAACATGTGAAAAGAGGCTGTTATTTTCCACATCTGTAAAAACAAGAGCTTGAACAAAGGGTCACTGAGCTCCCTTCCAGTTTGAGCATTATATAGCTCTGAGAGTCTCCAGTTTGCATTTTATTTCCTGTTTCTCCTTTGCTGTGTCCTGCACCACAGGCACACAAAGTTCCCTAATCTTTCCCAAACGTAACCCCTGCGTATTCATCCTTCTTACAGAGTGTTCTTCCTTCCCAATTCTGTCTCTCGAAATTCTACTCATACTTTAAGGTGCAACCCAAGTCATCTGTCATTGTTCCGCAGAGCTGTCCCCTGGTTTTCCAGCCGACAGCGACCTCTGAAAAGTCTGTGCCCCAAAGGACTTGTGGTTCCGCTGTCAGGCTTTTCTCACGCTTCTTTGTTTTTTCCTTATTTGTTTATATTCTCATTGACTAGATAATACACTTTTTGAGGTCAGAGATTCCGTTGTTAGATTCTTAATAATATAATATAGCATTGTAGACTTTAAAAAATATTCATACCCTAAAAGTTGAGAGTTATGTTTTATTCAGTGGAAATTTTTAGCACTTCAAGCCTAGGAGATAGCATCTTAAGTATCTGAGAGAAGTGCTCTGAGGAGGTGAGGGGAGGAACCACAATATATGGAAGTTTTGCAACCAAGGGCAGGATGACTGAACATCAAAAGATTATTATAAATTAAATCCAGACATCTCGAGGAATTTAGTGTTTTTCTATTTATGCAATAGTTCACTGAAATCATTTCTTTGATATGCACCTCACCTATGTGGGGCCAGTATCCTGTATTTTCATATCCTGAGTCTCCCCAGGGCTCCCTATAGGGAGTGGCTGCAGTGTGATGGCGGGGAAGGCAATGGCACCCCACCCCAGTACTCTTGCCTGGAGAATCCCAGGGATGAGGGAGCCTGGTGGGCTGCCGTCTATGGGGTCACAAGGCAGGAGGAAAAGGGGACAACAGAGGATGAGATGGCTGGATGGCATCACTGACTCTATGGACATGAGTGTGAGTGAACTCCGGGAGTTGGTGGTGGACAGGGAGGCCTGATGTGCTGTGATTCATGGAGTCGCAAAGAGTCAGACATGACTGAGCGACTGAACTGAACTGAAGTATATATTGTCCCACCAAAATGATGCTGTTAATCAAACTCAGATAGGATAAATTAACCATTTAATAAGTAGAAGCAAGCTTGCTTTTCACATAAAATGCTTTAAATATTAATATACTTGGTGTTTATTTAAATGTGTGTATAGAAGTATAACATGAGTATATCATTAGTTATTGCTACAATTATAATTAACAAGAGAGTTCCATAAAACTCGGTGGCTTAAAACACCACTTTTTTTTTTTTTTTCTTGCTCATGAACCTGAATTTGGCTTCATAGGTATTAAAAATAAGCTGTGGGCCAGATGATGGCCTGTGGGCTCCTGGGTCAGCTAGACCAATTATTTTGGAGAACAATACTGAAGCAGAAGGAAACTCAAAGGAGTCATAGAAACCAGGGCACATAACAGGACAGAATTAGAACACTTACCAAAATCTCTGTCAAGAGCCAGGCTATAATGAGACTCAGCAGCCCCTAAAACTGTACCAGGAAGCAATAGACATTTCTTTTCCAGCAGCACCAGAAGTTGGGCTGAAAATATATGATCAAGGATTAAAGTCAATATCTATGTATGAGGTGTTTTCCAAATCCTTTTTAATGTGGGTACTTGAAGTATAAGGTTGCCATTTCCTTCTCCAGTGCAAGAAAGTGAAAAGTGAAAGTAAAGTCACTCAGTCATGTCCCACTCGTAGCGACCCAATGGACTGCAGCCCACCAGGCTCCTCTGTCCATGGGATTTTCCAGGCAAGAGTACTGGAGTGGGGTGCCATTGCCTTCTCTGACCTTCCTGCAAAAACTGGGAGATAGGGATATTTTTTCAATGATCGCATTATAAAAGATGACTCCCAATNCAGGCTCCTCTGTCCATGGGATTTTCCAGGCAAGAGTACTGGAGTGGGGTGCCATTGCCTTCTCTGACCTTCCTGCAAAAACTGGGAGATAGGGATATTTTTTCAATGATCGCATTATAAAAGATGACTCCCAATTCTTGAGAAAGACATTCCTCATTGAAAAACTGACAGAAGACTGGAAGATTTATATCTCCAAGCAGCAGAGAAGGAATATGCAATTCGATGTTTTCTAAAGTAAATATTCTGAGAAAAAACAGGCAAGGAAGAAATCTGTTTAAAGTTACTCAAGTTAAGACAAATGTTCAGACAGTCCTGGTCACATGTTTCCTTAAGCTAATTTAACTAGACTGTATGTTTGGCTATAAGCATTCATTTTTCTTTAATATATTTTTCCACATCCAGGCTGTAACTGAATAAGACCCCATGGGGCCTTCCTAGGACAGGCCCTTCCCTCATTTTTTTCTTCCAAGTGCCCAGATAATATTATCTGATGCACAATTCCTGAGCTGTTTTGCAGATGTAAAACCCTCCAACAAAATGGAAGGTGTTAACTACTTGATGACTATGAGCACATAGTCCCAGGTCTCCTGAAGCCTAAGGACTGATAATGCTAACCCCTCTGACCCCACTCTGTGACATCACCATCAGCCAATCAGAGAAATATGCACAAGCTGATCATAGACACTGTGATCCTCCCCCCCACCCCACCTCCCTA
>SJYX01002879.1:13976-60308 GCA_006410675.1 Oreotragus oreotragus | reverse complement strand
GGAGTTCACTCAGACTCACGTCCATCGAGTCAGTGATGCCATCCAGCCATCTCATCCTCGGTCGTCCCCTTCTCCTCCTGCCCCCAATCCCTCCCAGCATCAGAGTCTTTTCCAATGAGTCAACTCTTCGCATGAGGTGGCCAAAGTACTGGAGTTTCAGCTTTAGCATCATTCCTTCCAAAGAAATCCCAGGGCTGATCTCCTTCAGAATGGACTGGCTGGATCTCCTTGCAGTCCAAGGGACTCTCAAGAGTAGTGAATGAGAAAGAGACTTTTGTAAGAAGATGAGAACATTTAGGGTTGTTTGTTCATAGAGAACAACCTTGCATATTTGTATGCACAAGGAATTCTAGACTGTAGGACCAGATTAGAAGGCCATGTAAAAAAAAAGATGGGATGTCCAACTTCCCTGGTATAATTGAGAAAACCTGAGTCATGTGTACTGTGTCCCAGGAGGCAATATAACCTCAAGAATAAGGGCAGCCCGGTTCTCTAAGAGGGTGAGCCACTATTTGCCCAGCTATGAAATGAGTACCATCTTAGTCCTCACCTCTTGAAGTTGTGATGATTAAATAACATAATTCACTTGAAGTGCCATGTACAGTGCCACATGATAAACCGCAGGAAGCTTTGTTTGTATTATTTTTTTATTGTTATAGGTGTGAAAGTGAAAGTGAAGTCGCTCAGTCGTGTCCGACTCTTTGCGATCATGGACTGTAGCCCACCAGGCTTCTCTGTCCATGGGATTTTCCAGGCAAGAGTACTGGAGTGTTGCAGGTGTAAGGACCTTGAATTCTTCTTGTCATTTGAGGAATCACTTTGATTACATCTTGCCGGGGTCCAGCCCCGGTGGATCCAGGGAATTCGAAGGTGGGGACGGACGGCGTCCTTGGAAAATACATAATTAATTACAGGTAGAGAGATTAGAAATGGATAGTGTAGTAGGAAATATTAGTGGAGAAAAAGAGGCTGAATAACTTGGTTTACATGGAATAGCATCCATACTCCAGATGGGAATTCAGCTGGAAAAACGAGGTAAAAAAGAACGACATGGGGGAGTCAGTCTTTCCAGGAACTGAACCCGTTTTTTTATTTTTCAGATTTTCTTATATACATTTTGTTACATATAGGGATGAATACAGAGTCACGTGGGGGTCAGCAGTCCTGACCTTAATCAAAGTCAGGTGCTTTACATAAAAAAAGNCCACCCTTCCTCACCTGGCTTTTAAAAGTGCTTTAAAATCCTTTGGGAAGTTTGGGCCATTTTTGAGCACAAGCCACCTGTTTTCTGGCCTGGTCTTGTAATAAGCCTTTCTTTGATCCAAACTCTGACATTTTGGCTTGTTTGGCATCAATATGTTTCAGGCACTTGCACCAATAAGGCCATCCAATTTGAGGTTTCTAAACTCTAGTAGCAAGCACCCCTCAAAAAGGACCTTACTCCTACAGACACATTCTCTTTGATCAGATGCTAATGTGCAAACACACAATTTTGACAGATGTTTGAAGGTTAATCTATTCAGAACAGCTGTTTCAGCAAGAACAAAACTTTGACTATGATCTTAGGAAAAAATTCTATTCTTTCTCCTCTGAACTGCATTGGAGTGAACAACTGGCAAACTCTATTTGCCTGTCTGTAACTGTTTTCTGCAAGGGTGCACCAGCCACAAATGGCAAATCCTAGTACAAGGTTAAGGTTAAAGGTGAAGAGGCAATTTTTCAGTAACCAGGATTCCAGCCACAATACTTTCTCCAAAATAAAGCTCTTAAAAATCAAATGGCCATATTCTGTATCAATCAGCATTTATCTGAGATCTGTTAGTCAATTCAAACATTTTGGTATTACAAATAAAGGTTATAGGACATTGACTCTTTACTTGTGTCAGCACTTAAGAAGTAATAACCACTAAAGCACACTCATTAAAAAACCCTTCAGGTGAGAAGCAAGTCTTAACATAGCACATTGTGTCACAGAAAATGTTAAACAATACAGATCCAATATGCAGAAAATGTGAGAAGGTCAAGCACTGAAAGATAAGTATTCAGGTCTGCAGGATATAATTCAATAAAATATTTTTTAAAAGTTCATACGGGAAAATTCTAAATACTTGTATTAGTTTTTATTTCCTTGAAGAACATTTATTCAGGAACCAAGAAAATGGCTTCTATCAACTTATAAATAATATTAAAATTATACTAGGATCAAGTCTTTGTAAATAATAGCCAATCCAAAATTTCCAAGTTCAAACAATAGAGAGTAGACATAAAAAAAAAAAAAAAATCAAAGAAGCATTCTTGAGGAATAATACTTTGATCATCTCTTTTCTCTTTTAATTCATTAATCATCTCTGGACTTTACTAATTGCTTGATCTTAGGCTTTACTATGATAGCAATGCTTTCAAAAACATGTCCTCTGTTCATTCGGGAAAAAAAAAAAAAAAAACAACAAAACAGAGGATTATCACTGTAATATTACCAGCCAAAAAGAATGCAGCTTCTTTTAATAAAATGAAATGACATGATATAATACCTTGAACTCTCCCCTCAAATTTGANTCATTCGGAAAAGAAAAAACAAAAACAAAAACAGAGGATTATCACTGTAATATTACCAGCCAAAAAGAATGCAGCTTCTTTTAATAAAATGAAATGACATGATATAATACCTTGAACTCTCCCCTCAAATTTGATTCATTTTATTTTCTTTTATTTGAAATGAGTATTAGATTAGACCAACCTTTATGCCAAGGATATATTGTTGCCAAGAATCACAGAAAAATAATTAATATTCAGAGCTTGGGGGACATCTAGAAATTCTTCTTGAGACATTGAATCAAAGTTCTGATTTTGCAACATGTTATTTTAGTAGAATGAATCATTTTTATATCCTAAAACACATTGAAGAATCTAAGCTACTCCATTTTGTTAACAGAAAAACTCCATTTTATAAGGTTCTGGGAAAAGAGCCTTTGGAAAATCTAGGACTATCTAATCTATCTGCTTATTATGATATTTATAAATAGTCATTGAGTTCCTTTTTGAGCACTTCACTAAGCACTATGGATCAATAATGGGTAAAAATCATAACCACTAAGTAAATTTGCAATTATAAAATAAAATTACTACATAAGATACCTGGATATAAGTATAGAAATACAAAGACACATATTTTAAATACCAAAATATCATATGCAATTATTAGCAGAATGTGATCAATGTAGACCATGATTAAGGCCCTTTAACTCAGCTCATAGTCTTTAAGCTATTAAACTTGAGTTTCTATTGTTTCTGAATCACTTTTGAGTGTAGGTCAGCTTGCTGACCATGGAAAGACATTGATCAGTTTTCTTGTTTGCCTTCCTAATGTTTGCACTGACCATAAAGATGTTCTGTAGAATTCCTTCTAGTACAAAATTCTATGCATTAATAATAATGACAGTAGTAATAGTGCCGTTATTGTGTACTAGTGAATCTCTACTTATTAGACAAAGTACAGGCTTACTCATCAGTGCGTGCAAATGAGATCCCTTGGGGATTAACTCCTCTCTTCACAGACTCATTGTCTCAACCTCTTCCAGATGATAGAGGAATTCCAGCCATACACAGATCTCCCCCTGAAATTACTGATGCTTGGGCCAACATGAGCTACAGACACAATTGGCAAGCTTCTCCAGAAGGCTCTGCAACATCCAGCATATGGTGCTGATTCCCTGAGAGTCAAGATTCACAAGTCTTGGAATTCTGGACGTATTACCCCTAGTGACACACTAATAAAATTTTCACTTGTTTTCCAAAAACTTAATGCTCTGCTGGTCTAGAGGTTTTAATTACAAAGGGAGGACAGCATCTACCAAAAGACACAGCAGTGATTTCACTGGGCTGAGACTTAGACTGACACTCAGCCACTCTGGCTTCTTTATGCTTCTGAAGCAAAAGGCAAAACAGAACATTATGGTATTGGCTGAGGTTATTGACCCTGATTACCAGAAGGAAATTGGAGTACTTTTCCATGATGTAGATAAGGAAAAGTATGTCTGTAATACAGGGCATCTCTTAGTATTACCATGGCCTGTGATTAATATCAGTGGAAACTCCAGGTAGAGTTAGTAATGGTCCAGACCCCTCAAGAATAAAGATTGAATGACCTCATCAGGTAAAGAACCATGACTAGCTGAGGTGTTTTCTGAAGTCATAGGGAATACAGAGTGGGTAGTAAAAAATGGGTAGTTATAAATACCAACTATGATCATGTGACCAGTTACAAAATCAAGGACTGTAATAATGAATATTTTCTCTTTATCTCATTATGAATACTTAGTACATACATTAAGCAGATATCTATGTTTTCTCTCTTCTAGTCTTTCCATATCATGTAAGATAAGTTATCCTGACTTTATTACACTGTTTAAGCATTGTTGATTTAACATCATAGTATTTAAGTTACGATGTGATATAACGAGAAGAGTGAATATCATTCAAGGACTTTACCTTCTCTCTGGGAAAGGAAATTATGAGGTTTTGTTGTAGGTAGGATATTATATCCTGATAGGTGGAATTATGACCTTGTCATTTTATTTACTGGAGATTGTGTGATTTAAGCAGATAAGGAGGAGTAATAGGTTGAAAAGAGGCAGACATATAATGGTTAATTTAATGTATTAATTTGCCTGGGCTAAAGAATTGTGGGGAGAGAGCAAAATAGTCAAGATGGCATGTTCAGGTTCTCTCACCCCAAGTTTTGTAAATAATGACTGTGTAACAACTGAGGTCATTTACTGTGCTGTGCATTCATGTCACGAGGTATACCCGCTTGGTCACAGGTCACTGTGTGTGGTGTGCCTAAGAAACCAACTCCACCTAAGAATGGGCTCCACCTAAGAAAGTGATGGCATTACTGCTGCATCACAGCTGTCTCCATTGGGTCAGCCGTTAAAGGAGAGAATATAGCACATCTACTCCTACGGCTGCTGCGTCAGCCAGGAGAGAAGGCTGCTATGGCTGAGGTGCCAGCCAGGAGAGAATAAACATGTCTGCAATTCCTCCAGTTCCACCAGTATCCTTTCAGTCTCTTAGCTCGTGTGTCGCCTACCCTAGGTTCAGTGAACAGTGAGAACAGGATTATCAGTGATACAACTGGCATACTTGGCAGGGTACCCAGTGGGTAGGATAGCCTTAGGCTCCACTAGATGGAGGAAGCCGGTGGCCACCATATAACATAAGGTACCATGTGACTGCGATTCTCTCAGCACGACCTCTGGTGGAAAACTGGGAGGCGGTAGACGGGTGGCCCGATAGCATTGATGAGGCATTACAGGCAGTGAGTTCCCATGTGCTGAACAAGGTGTCATGGACTGCAGCTGGCACTGTGGCATGGATTTTGTTGAGTGCTCTGAAAATGAATACAGATAGTACTCTCCAGGATGCTATGCTGGCGTACAATGTGCAGACATACTTGGGTAAACTAGAGCAAGAACCCAGCATCTCTGACAGTGAGGTGCTAAGTGACCATATGATGAACATTTTTAGACTGCAGGTCCCCGCTTGTTTACGAGGCCCATTGTACAGTAGAAGGTGAAGTATGAGCAGCAGATGGCTGGAGGAGGGGGAGGGGGAGCACCCTCAAGGTGCCCCCAGTCTGACTGAGTTCACAGTATATTGACTGACCATATTCTCGGGCGGAGTTGGTCAACTTGGGTAAACAGTTTCGGCAAACGCACCGGGAGCCCTTCGCAGCATGACTTTTGCGACTTTGGGGTTTTGCGACTTTGGGATGTCTCTAGGGGGTTTTGCAGCTCCTTACTGAGAGAAGTAGAGGAAAAGCATGCAAGATGCTGTTTTGAAAGTGTGAGGCCCCTGAAGGGGGCCCGAGCTGGCAGAGATCCCATACACGTTCAGTCAGTTCAGTCGCTCAGTCGTGTCCAGCTCTATGTGACCCCATGAACCACAGCATGCCAGGCCTCCCTGTCCATCACCAACTCCTGGAGACCACCCAAACCATGTCCATTGAGTCTGTGATGCCATCCAACCATCTCATCCTCTGTCGTCCCTTTCTCCTCTTGCCCTCAATCCCTCTTCGCATGAGGTGGCCAATGAGTCAGCTCTTCGCATCAGATGGCCAAAGTATTGGAGTTTCAGCTTCAGCATCAGTCCTACCAATGAACATCCAGGACTGATCTCTTTTAGGATGGACTGGTTGGATCTCCTTGCAGTCCAAGGGACTCTCAAGAGTCTTTTCCAACACCACAGTTCAAAAGCATCAATTCTTCGGTGTTTAGCTTTCTTTATAGTCCAACTCTCACATCCATACATGACCACTGGGAAAATCATATCCTTTACTAGACAGCTCACTGGTGGCTCAGACGGTAAAGCGTCTGCCTGCAATGCAGGAGACCCGGGTTCGATTCCTAGGTCGGGAAGATCCCCTGAAGAAAGAAAAGGCAATCCACTCCAGTGCTCTTGCCTGGAAAATCCCAGGGACAGAGGAGCCTGATATGCTACAGTCCATGGGGTCACAAAGAGTCAGAAATAACCTAGTCTTTCCCATTCTAGTGTTTCTCTCTATTTCTTAGCATTGATCACTGAGGAAGGCTTTCTTATGTCTTGTTACTATTTTTTGAAACTCTGCATTCAAATGGGTATATCTTTCCCTTTCTCCCTTGCCTTTAGCTTCTCTTCTTTTTTCAGCTGTTTGTGAGGCCTCCACAGACAACTGTTTTGCTTTTTTTTTTGTATTTCTTTGTCTAGGGTATGGTCATGATCATGCCCCGTGTACAATATCATGAACATCCATTCATAGTTCTTCAGGCACTCTGTCTATCAGATCTAATCTCCTGAATCCATTTGTCACTTCCACTGTATAATTGTAAGTGGTTTTCCCTACTTTCTTCAATTTAAGTCTGAGTTTTACAGAGACACAGTCAGCTCCTGATCTTTTTTTTAACTGACTGTATAGATTGCAGTCCAAGGGACTCTCAAGAGTCTTTTCCAACACCACAGTTCAAAAGCATCAATTCTTCGGTGTTTAGCTTTCTTTATAGTCCAACTCTCACATCCATACATGACCACTGGGAAAATCATATCCTTTACTAGACAGCTCACTGGTGGCTCAGACGGTAAAGCGTCTGCCTGCAATGCAGGAGACCCGGGTTCGATTCCTAGGTCGGGAAGATCCCCTGAAGAAAGAAAAGGCAATCCACTCCAGTGCTCTTGCCTGGAAAATCCCAGGGACAGAGGAGCCTGATATGCTACAGTCCATGGGGTCACAAAGAGTCAGAAATAACCTAGTCTTTCCCATTCTAGTGTTTCTCTCTATTTCTTAGCATTGATCACTGAGGAAGGCTTTCTTATGTCTTGTTACTATTTTTTGAAACTCTGCATTCAAATGGGTATATCTTTCCCTTTCTCCCTTGCCTTTAGCTTCTCTTCTTTTTTCAGCTGTTTGTGAGGCCTCCACAGACAACTGTTTTGCTTTTTTTTTTGTATTTCTTTGTCTAGGGTATGGTCATGATCATGCCCCGTGTACAATATCATGAACATCCATTCATAGTTCTTCAGGCACTCTGTCTATCAGATCTAATCTCCTGAATCCATTTGTCACTTCCACTGTATAATTGTAAGTGGTTTTCCCTACTTTCTTCAATTTAAGTCTGAGTTTTACAGAGACACAGTCAGCTCCTGATCTTTTTTTTAACTGACTGTATAGAGCTTCTCCATGTTTGGCTGCAATCTGATTTAATCAATCTGATTTCAGTATTGACCATCTGGTGATGTACATGTGTCATCTATTGCGTTGTTGGAAGAGGTTATTATGCAATATCGTCTTTACAGCATCAGACTCTACTTCCATCACCAGGCACATCCACAACTGAGTATTGTTTTCACTTTGGCTTCATCTCTTCATTCTTTCTGGTGTTATTTCTACAATCTCCTCCAGTAGCATATTGGGCACCTACTGACCTGGGGGGATTCATCTTTCAGTGTCATGTCTCTCTGCCTTTCATCTGGTTCTCAAGGCAAGAAAACTGAAAGGTTTGCCATTCACTTTTCCAGTGGACCACCTTTTGTCAGAACTCACCATGACTCGTCCATTTTGTGTGGCCCTACATGACGTGAGTTATAGTTTCACTAAGGTTGACAAGGCTGTGATCCATGTGATCAGTTTGGATATCTCACCAAGTTTGATCAAACTCATGTCCATTGAGTCGATAATGCCATCCAACCATCTCATCCTCTGTTACCCTCTTCTCCTCTTGCCCTCAATCTTTCCTAGCATTACAGTCTTTTCCAGTGAGTTGACTCTTCTAATTAGGTAGCCAAAGCATTGGAGATTCAGCTTCAGTATCAGTCTTTACAATGAATATTCAATGTTGA
The DNA here is from genome assembly GCA_006410675.1 of Oreotragus oreotragus. NCBI lineage: Eukaryota > Metazoa > Chordata > Mammalia > Artiodactyla > Bovidae > Oreotragus > Oreotragus oreotragus. The sequence continues at coordinate 51,938 of SJYX01002879.1, read as the reverse complement.
TTTCCTTCAGGATTGACTGGCTTGATCTCCTTGCTGTCCAAGGGACTGTCAAGAGTCTTCTCCAGCACTATTTGAAAGCATCATTTCTTCAGTTCTTAGCTTTTTATATGGTCCAACTCTCAATTCTATACATGACTACTGGAAAAACCACAGTTATGATTATGCTGACCTATGTTGGCAAAGTGATGTCTCTTCTTTTTAATTCACTGTTTAGGTTTGTCATAAGTTTTCTTTCAAGGAACAACCGCCATGTAATTTGATGGCTGCAGTCGCCATCTGCACTGATTTTTGAGTCCAAGAAGATAAAGTTTGCCACTTTTCCCATTTTTTCCCCTTCTACTTTCCATTAAGTGATTGGACCAGATACTATGATCTTAATTTCTGGAATGTTGAGTTTTAAACCAGCTTTTTCACTCTCCATTTCACCTTCATCAAGAGACTCTTTGGTTCCTCTTTGCTTTCTGCCATTAGGGTGGTGTCATCTGCATATCTGAGGTTATTGATATTTCTCCCCACAATCTTGATTCCAGTTTGTGATTCATCCAGCCCTGCATTTCACATGTTGTACTTGACATCTAAGTTAAATAAGCAGAGTGACAATATACAGCCTTGACATAATCCTTTCCCAGTTTTGAACCAGTTTGTTCTTCCATGTCTGGTTATAACTTTTGCTTCTTGACCTGCATGCAGGTTTCTTAAGAGGCAGGTGGGATGGTCTGATATTCTCATCTCCATAAGAATTTTCCACAGTTCGTTGTGATCCACACAGTCAAACGCTTTAGCATAGTAAGTGAGAAGGAGATGTTTTCTGGAATTCCTTTGGTTTGTTATGATCCAACTGATGGTTGCAGTTTGGTCTCTGGTTCCTTTACCTTTTCTAAATCCACCTTGTACATCTGGCAGTTCCTGGTTCAAGTACTAGTAAAGTCTATCTTGAGGGATTTTGAGCATTACCTTGCTAGCATGTGAAATGAGTGCAATTTTGCGATAGTTTGAATATTCCTTGACATTGTTGTTCTTTGGGATTGCAATGAAAATTCACCTTTTCCAATCCTGCGACCACTTCTGAGTTCTCCAAATTTGCTGGTATATTGAGTGCAGCACTTTCACATCATCTTTGAGGTTTATGAATAGTTCAGGTGGAATCCCATTGCATTCACTACCTTTGTTTGTAGTAATGCTTCTTAAGGCGCACTTGATTTCACACTCCAGGATATCTGACTTTAGGTGAGTAACCACATAATTGTGGCTATCCAACTTAAGACCTTTTTGTACAGTTCTTCTTTGTATTCTTGCCACCTCTTCTTAACCCCTCTGCTTCTGTTAAGTCCTTAGTGTTCCTTTCCTTTACTGTGCTCATCTTTACATGAAATGGTCCCTTGGTATCTTTAATTTTCTTGAAGAGATCTCTAGTCTTTCCATTCCATTGTTCCCCTCTATTTCTTTGCATTGATCACTTAGAAAGCTTTCTTATATCCCTCCTTGCTATTCTTTTGAACTCTGCATTCAAATAAGTATATCTTTCCCTTTCTCCATTGTTTTTGTTGCTCTTCTTTTCTCAGCTATTTGTAAGGCCTCCTCGGACAATTTTTGCCGTGCTGCATTTCTTTTCCTTGGGGATGGTTTTGATCACCATCTCCTGTGCAATGTTAGAAACCTGCATCTGTAGTTCCTTGGGCATTCTGTCTATCAGATCTAATCCTTTGAATCTATTTATCACTTCCATTGTAGAACCATTAGGGATTTTATTTAGGTCATGCTTGAATGGGTTAGTGGTTTTTCCTACTTTCTTTAATTTAAGTCTGAATTTTGCAATAAGGAGTTCATGATCAGAGGTCACAGTCAGCTCTCGGTCTTGCTATTGCTGACTGTATAGATCTTCTCCATCTATGCTGCAAGGATATACTCAATCTGATTTCAATATTGACCATCTGGTGATGTCCATTTGTAGAGTCATTTCTCATGTTTTTGTAAAACTGTGTTTCCTATGACCATTGTGTTCTGTTGACAAAACTTTGTTAGCCTTTGCCCTGCTTCATTTTGTGTTCTAAGGCCAAACTTACCTGTTAAGCTCCAGGTATCGCTTGACTTCCTACTTTTGCATTCCAATTCCCTATGATGAAAAGCACATCTCTTTTTTATGTTAATTCTAGAAGCTTGTACTTCTTTATAGAACAGTTCGACTTCAGCTTCTTCAGTATTAGTGACTGGGGCATGGGCTTGGATAACTGTGATGATGAATGGTTTGCTTTGAAAATGAACCAAGATCATTCTGTCATTTTGTATTGAGATTGTACCCCAATACTGCATTTCAGACTCTTTTGTTGACAGTAAGGGTTGCTCCATTTCTTCTAAGGGATTCTTGTCCACAGGAGTAGATATAATGGTCATCTGAATTAAATTCACCCATTTCAGTTCATTTAGTTCGCTGATTCTGAAAATGTCGATCTCCACTCTTACCATGTCCTATTTGGCTACATTTAACTTAGATTCATAGACCTAACATTCCGGGTTACTATGTAATACTGTTCTTTATAGCATTGGACTATACTTTCATGATCAGACATCCAAAGCTGGGCAATGTTTCCACTTTGCTTCAGCCTCTTCATTTTTTTCTGGAGTTATTTCTCCTTTCTTCACCAGTAAGATATTGGACAATTACCAACCCAAGGGGCTCATGTTTCAGTGTCATAATTTTTTGCCTTTTCATTCTGTTCATGGTGTTCTCAAGGCATGCATGCTGAGTTGGTTTACCATTGCCTTCTCCAGTGGACCAAGTTTTGTCAGAACTCTGCACCATGTCCTGCCCATCTTGGGAGGGCCTGCATAGCACGGCTCATAGTTTCATTGAGTTCACAAGGCTGTGATCCATATGATCATTTTTGTTAGTTTTCTGTGATTGCGACTTTCATTCTGTCTGCCGTCTGATAGATGAGGAAAAGAGACTTGTGCAAACTTCCTGATGGGAGGGACTGACAACGGGGAAAACCATGCCTCTGAGATGGTAGAGTAGAAGGACATGCGCTTCCAAACACATGTGAGTGTTTGGGACTCTCTGGTGGAGGCATGGGTTGACAGTGGCTTGCTATGGTGTCAGAGGCACTGGCAGCAGCAGTCCTGTAAGGAGTAGCATGTTGGCATAAGTCTTCTTGGAGGATGTCACCATTAACCTTACCATAGAGCCTATAGCCACACCATAGAGACTGCAGACTCCAGGACTCAGCTGCCTCAGGCCAAACTACAGGGAGGGAGCACAGGTCTACCCATTAGCAGATAATTAGATTAATTATAGAGTTAGCCAAAAAGTTTTTTTTTTTCAGTCTTTCAGTAAGATGTAATGAAAAACCCTACAGAAATTTTTGGCCAACTCAATACTATGGTTCTTGACCATATCCTGCCAGTACTTAAACAACCTAAACAGAAATTATCTTATACCCTAGTTCTTCATTAATAAAATAAGGGAATTTGTTATAATAGTCTCTTGGGTATTGTCCAGTTATGAAGTTTTATGTTTCTAAAATAAAGTAATGGCACATACACAACTGCTGTTGGTACTGAGTTAATAATTTTGGGTAAACTTATTGTAAAAGGGAAGTTAGTGTTGCTAATGCCATTTTTAAGTAGCAAAGGAAGACAAAATAAGCATGAAAGGAAAATATAACATTTATTGGTCTCTGCAATGATAGTTAGTATTAGTTTATCCTGTCTAAGTTTTTCTGAAAAAATTATCAAGCTTATTAGAGGTCTATGAAAAGATGCTTTGCATTCTGTCTACTATGTTATAGTCTATCATCCACAATTTATAGGCAACAGAATGAACCATGTAAAGATACCAGGAAGAGAGTATAAATTTTCAACTTAATGAATTGCAATATATTGTGGCAGATAATCTAAAAAAGGAAACCCAGTAAATCAAAAAGCACATCAACATTTGTTTGTGGAGGACACAGCAGAACAGCTGGGAGTTGACATTTAGTGAAGAATGAAGATTTCCTGAATGAGGTTATGATAAAATAAAGAAGTAATTTCTTACACTGAAATGATGATGGAGGATACCAAAAATCCAAAGAAGTGTCAAACAGAAGTAATGTCAAATAAATATTTTATTAGCATCACTGAACAAGAGGTGAGAATATCAAGAAGCTCACTGATAAAGACCAGAAATGTTCTCGGACAGTAAAGAATCTGCCTGCAATGCAAGAGATCCAGGTCAGGAAGACCCCCTGGAGAAGGGAATGGCAGCACACTCCAGTATTCTTGCTTGGAAAACCCTATGGACAGAGGAGCTACCTTCCATGGGGTCTCAAATAGTTGCACACAACTGAACAGCTGTGCATACACACAGAGAAGAAAATTTTATCAATGTCTCCTTAGATATAAGGACTAACTCTACATGCAAAATGGCTTCAATGTTATCAGTCAAACTAAGTTTAATCACATCAGTGACATTCAATTCAGAGGGGGGTGGAAACTAAAATATTATGAGTTTCCCCCCTTGTGTCTGTGATACAGTTTTTCAAGAGTTTATTGCAAGGCTGAGGAAAGACTGCACATAGCCTGCATTAGTTCTGATGTCATCTTGTTCATTAATTTCTTCCTGTGTGTAGGAAGCAAAAGTATTGATTGTCATTTATGTTCACCATTGAGCTAAAATGAGTTTTCATATATTCCTGTTTAAGATTCATGGTCTAGCCCCAAATAACAAATGTTAAAAAAAAGGGAGAGATTTTTTGGAAAATATAGATCATCTCTGACAGGGTCTTGCAGGTAACAGGAGAGAAAAACAGTTTTCAATGTTCTCGTCATCTCTTCTGGCCAGTGGGATTGTTTTGTGTCTTTCAGTCTGTCATACTGGAGAGCATATGTAGGCTCTACTTTTGTCTGTTGGTAGATTTCATGTCTTACCAATACAGTGGAAGTTTATACTTTGTCAATTTATACCTATCAATTATTCTGAGTGAAAACATGTTTAAAACCATATTTTAAAATAGACTATCCATATATTTGAGAGGAAAGAAGAAAGGTACACAGAATACCAGCTTGGAGGTTAAAGGTCTTATGGAACAATTGATCTATACAGTTTATGAAAATTTTTCACATACTTTGTTGCAATCTATTTAAGGGAAGTAGGACATCTCCAGATACAAATGAGAAAAGATAACCTTAGGGACAGAGTATATCATATCAGTGCAGACAGGTGATTAGCAGCAAGAATTCACTGATGATAGGTCCAGATCAGAATTTCCTTGGTTGCACTGTGGAACCAGTGCTTGGTTCCACAGAAGGGATATGGATGATTCTGAGCATATTCAAGCTGCCTAGGAAAGTGGCACATTCACTGATGCATTCACTCACCTTGAAGAAGGAATTCATAGGGCCCGGACTGCATCTTGGGCCTGTTCATGCTGATCATGCTTGGCCACCTTTCCAATGGACTCTTAACTCTGTGTTTAGTGCCTATGAAAACAACAGAAGGATAAGACCCCCTCCAGACAGGGGAACCTTGAAGATCATATCTAGGTTACTCATTGCCTAAGAGAAAACATACACTAATCACCCCTTCCTTCAGACAGGCCACAAATTTTTCTGTATCAATCAGAGTGTAACCTCGGGTTTATTGATTATTGACAAATTGTTTGACTATTTGAGCACATGAGCACATAGCACCTGAATGATGGGGTTATTGGGATTGTATTTTCCTTGGTTTATGTAAGTCTCAAGGAATTTGGAGTGGTGGGTTCAGACACATACACATGGGGTATATAAGATTTTCACAAATGCTGGTCAGGGTCCTTGGCTAAGAGGAGACTCTGCCTTGGGCCTGCCAGTGTAATAAACTGCACTCCACTATCTGCATTGTCCTTCTAAGTGAGTTTGTTTCCCAGAATGCGTGGCTACAACAATGTAGTGATTCCGTGATCATTTTGCACAATAAAATAAACATCGTACATTAAACATCACTGTGCTAGGGTTTGTCCATACAAAAATGTGTAGCCCACAGTCTTACCCTTGGAAAGTTTCCAGCTTCATGAAATTTATCTGCTTTGTTTGTAACCAGTAGATTTTTTGGAAATTGTATTTTATTAGTTTAAAGAATAGCTTCACCCCATCTTCACTTGATTCCTGAGTTCATCTTCCTGAATAGATAAGGGAAAGATGCTTTGCTTATAATTCAGGATTTGAAATAGCTCAACTGGAATTCCATCACCTCCACTAGCTTTGTTCATAGTGATGCTTTCTAAGGCCCACTTGACTTCACATTCCAGGATGTCTGGCTCTAGATGAGTGATCACACCATCGTGATTATCCGGGTGGTGAAGATCCTTTTTGTACAGTTCTTCTGTGTATTCTTGTCATCTCTTCTTAATATCTTCTGCTTCTGTTAGGTCCATACCATTTCTGCCCTTTATTGAGCCCATCTTTGCATGAAATGTTCCCTTGGTATCTCTAATTTTCTTGAAGAGATCTCTAGTCTTTCCCATTCTGTTGTTTTCCTCTATTTCTTTGCATTGATCGCTGAAGATGGCTTTCTTATCTCTTCTTGCTATTCTTTGGAACTCTGCATTTGCACCGAATAATTGGTGCTTTTGAACTGTGGTGTTGGAGAAGACTCTTGAGAGTTCCTTGGACTGCAAGGAGATCCAACCAGTCCATTCTCAAGGAGATCAGCCCTGGGATTTCTTTGGAAGGAATGATGCTAAAGCTGAAACTCCAGTACTTTGGCCACCTCGTGTGAAGAGTTGACTCATTGGAAAAGACTTTGATGCTGCGAGGGATTGGGGGCAGGAGAAGAAGAGGACAACCGAGGATGAGATGGCTGGATGGCATCACTGACTCGATGGACATGAGTCTGAGTGAACTCCTGGAGTTGGTGATTGACAGGGAGGCCTGGCATGCTGCGATTCATGGGGTTGCAAAGAGTTGGTCATGACTGAGGGACTGAACTGAACTGAACTGAATTCATGATTAAAATTATTCTGTCTTAGATTATCTGTCTCTTACCTTTATAAATAAAGTCAACATAAATTTAAAAGTTTAACAAACTTGGGCCATAATAAATTAGATATTAATTATCATGGTGAATTATGAATATTTATATGTTGCTTACTGAAGCAATCACAATCTATGTCAACAAGGACAAGGGAAAGTTAATGAGCTGAGCAATTGGAAATTAAAAGATATAAATTCAAGGAGACAGTCTTTACACCTATGAAAATGTAGGAGTAAAGGACATGTGTTAAATATGCTTTCCACTAAAAATATTTCTAGAAAGTATTGATGAAAGGAGAAAATAAAATGAATTAAAACTTGATTATTTTTGCTGTTATTAAACAGGCCATTAAAAAGAAAAAAAAAAAGAGTTTGAGCTCATACAAGTGAAAGAAACTCAGATAAAGATTTCTACAGATAAAAGGCTGCCTTTGCTCCAGTATTTAAAAGTTAATGGAAATTTGCCATCTTGAGATCCTTGGGATTCAGTGGAAAGTTCATTAACTGATACAGATCTTGAGGCTCACGTTCTTGTGAGCACTCCAGGAAAATGATTGAATTCTGGCTCTTTAGTCTTAAACTTGTCTTTCACATTCTTATCACAAAGTCTCTTCTGATCAGTTTAATGGAACAAGTCCAAGATGAGAGGTTCACTGAATAAGTTAGTTAGTAATATGATAATGTATTTCAAATCCATCACTTTTTTCCCCAGTCACATGTTATTTAGAGATTGATTTTAGTCATATAGCAAGTGAAATCTACAATATAGAATAATGAGGAAAGAATCTCATAAAATGAATTTCAAAGAGCAGGGGAAATATTGTATGGCCTACGTAAAGCAGCTGTTACTTAGGATAAAGTTGTTCTTATGATAAACTAACAGAAAGAATTGTTTAAAATGAATGAGAATCCATTTAAAAATAAAGCATATGCATGTTAAATGAAGTGCATGGAGCCTCCTCTTCCCCAGGGAAAATATTCTGATTATACTTTGTTTTTTAATTATTTTTCTAAAAATAAAAATAGAAAGATAAACTGTACTAGTGTCACTAATCTTTGATATAGTGTCTGCATTACATTGAGTTTTAACACTTGTATTTTTATTAATTGAGAAACGGAATATTTCCTGCTGTGTCGGTAAACAAGGATGTCAGTCACCAGCAATTGCAGCCACCACTGAAGGTGAACTGGTGAGCCCTGAGGGGATTCAGGATTTTCAAAAAATAAAAATAGAAAGATAAACTGTACTGGTGTCACTAATCTTTGATATAGTGTCTGCATTACATTGAGTTTTAACACTTGTATTTTTATTAATTGAGAAACGGAATATTTCCTGCTGTGTCGGTAAACAAGGATGTCAGTCACCAGCAATTGCAGCCACCACTGAAGGTGAACTGGTGAGCCCTGAGGGGATTCAGGAAGGAAAGAATGTCTGCCTTCCAGCAGCCATCAGACTGCAGCCACTTCGCACAGTGAGCCCTGGGGAAACTCTAGATGTGAAAGCACAGGATATTGGCCTCAGATAGCTGAGGTGCATATCAAAGAAATTATTGCAGTGAGCCCGAACTCCTGCATCTTGCATAGACTTGAGACTGCCTGTCCTTTGCTACAATACTCCCATGTATCCTGGTTTCCCCCATCCTCCCCTTCACCTCCTCCTCAGAGCAGTTCCTTCAGGATTACTTAAGATAATACTTCACAGAACCAAAGTCTTAAGAATTTCTGCTGAATAAACCATAACTGCCAACTTTTAGGTGATGAATATATATTTTTTAGTCTACAATATCATTGGATAAACACACAAAACTATTTCATAATAAGTGTCATGATATTTGTGCTCCAGCTGACTAAAGATGAAAGGAAACAGTTGCTTTAAGAAATCAGTCTCTTGAAATCCTTTTCCAACTTTGTCCAATTTTCATTGCTCTTGACAGCCTCATATTATTTTTGTGATTGGAGAACAAAGTTGTTGTCTGGTGTCATCAGACTTGTCTTTTCTATTTTGATTTCTTATTACCATAGTTGGTTTAAAAATAAAAACATACAGAGAGAAATTTATTCTGCAATGTCAAGCTTAAGATTAATTAAGATTTTCTTTACGGTAGTTAACTTTTTATGGATTTGGAATTAGGATTATAAAAACCATATTCCTATAATTTATTTGGAAACAACATTTATTGCTTTGTGATTAAAGCAATGTAAAATCTCATTAATTGTATGCTTTGGACACAACATTTTAAGCGCTATTAAATGTCAAATCAAATAGATATCTCCTTTTGAAAATGTTTTCCTGATTTAGGTTATTAATGAATAATCATAAATATTAAACAATATAAAAAAGAATAGAAATCTATACAATGTTCTATAATAATCTATATGTGTGAAGACTCTGCAAAGAATATATATATATGTATATATATAAAGCTGAATCAACTAGCTGTACACCTGAAACTAAGACAATATTTTTAATCAACTATACTCCTGTGAGTATATATATATATATATATACAAATTGTATCCCTCCCTATAAACTAGGGGGAAATAAAAAGTCTGGGGCAACAGAAATTTTTCTATATAGTCACTCAAATCTCAGACTATGAATCTCAATAGGAAGTATCTGAGGAGACAAAACCTTGATCAACTGTTCAGTTATCAGATATCACTTTATGAGACTGGCTTCTTTATAACTGGATAACATTTTAAAGCACTCAATGAACTGGAGCTTTCCAAGTGTGAAGTTGGTTGCAAGGAGATAAGTGAAGTCAGTTTCCCCACTGAAGGATATGCTTAAAATAGCTAGATTTGTATAGCTGCACAGTAGATAACTGACACCTTTTCTTTTCTTTTTCTTTCTCTCTCTTATTTATTTCTTTTTACAAGACAGGCTTGTATCTAGCAGAACTGAAAACTTAAACTCAAGCAGTGAACATGGTCTATAAAGTGTTCCAAGTCTCTCAAAGAGTACAAACTTTGTGGACTTAATGTGTAAAATCTGATGAATGCTGTGAAATATATTTTTCTGATAAATAATCAAATTGTCATATCCTTATAAAATATACATTTCCATAAATGATTCAAGGAAGACTATGTTTTATGGGCCTTGCTATGCTAATAATGCAATTAATTTTAGCAACAATAATTTATTCTAACTGCTTTTTCCTATCCTATTTCCACCCAGAAAATAGTTCACACAAGTAAAATGTTGTATGTTTTCTCAGAGATCCAGTGATACAAAGCAAACAAATAGTTAAACAAGAACTTTCAGTTTCTACGAAGTATTGACTTTACAATATAAAATGTTGAAAAGAACATTACTCCTATTCTAACAATAAGGATAAACAGTAGTTAATCTATAAGTGATGAAATTTCTTGACTACATTAGACCTGAGTCACAAGGCAATTAACTACCATAATATCTAAGAAAAAAGTCACAACTCTATAGCTAAATGGCCATGTGTACTCTGATTTACCCAGGCAAAAGCATCAAAGAAAAGTGGGGTCACGGACTGAACTAAATTTTGAAAAAAAATTAATTTTGGGTCACCATCGGAATGTAGAACCACTTGAAGCTGCAGTTACAAAGAATACAAGAGGAGTTTACACTGAGGTTGCTAAATACAGCAAACAAAAGACACAAATCCAGATCTGGATGGTAACATTTGAGCTCTGATGGTAGATGACCCAGCCAAACAAGAGAATTTACCCTAGTCTCCACTGGCATACACATGTGTATGGCTTTCAGCCAACACTTCAGTGATAATAATGAGCAAGAATAAGAACACACCATCAAAAACTAAGCCAGTCAAAATAAGGACTTCCCTGGTGGTCCCATGGTTAAGACTGTGAGCGCCTAATGCAGGAGGCCCAGGGTTCAATCTATGGTCAGGGAATTACCCAATCATGCATGCTGCATGGCATCACCAAAAAAAAAAAAAAAAAGCCAAACAAAATAACAATGCTGATGTGCAACCCAACGTTAGAACCATCAGACAGGGAATTAAAAATAACTAGTATTAATAGGATAAAAGCTCTTACAGAAAAGCTTCAGTGTGGAAAACAGGTAAGTAATTTTAGCAGAGTAATAGTGGATACACAAAATAATAAAGCTGAAATACTAGAAATGAAAAGCAAGTGATAGAAATGAAAAATGATTCCAATAGAGACACATGTAGATTTAATGCAGCCAAAGAAATAATCTGTAAACATAGAGACAGGTCAATACAAATTACCCCAAGTGAAACACAAAGAGTAATTGGAGAAAAAACAGAATATGGAAAAGAGCTCTCTACAGTTTGGGACAATATCAGGTGGGTGAACATGAGGGTAATTAGCATCTCACAGGAAAAGAGGAAATGGAAAAAAGAAGTTGAGAGGATAATACCCGAGCATTTTCTCAAAATAATGAAAAACATTAAGTTGAAGACCCAAGAAATTCAAAGAATATAAAACTTAAAAATGTCATCTTCTCCATAAAATACATGCCTAGAAACATTGTATCAAACTTCTAAAATGTAAAACTAAAGAGGAAATTTCGAAAGCAATCAGGAAAAAAACAAATATTATGTGCAGAGGCCTAGATGGATATTTTGGCAAATTCTACAAATTATTTAAAGAAGTAATATTAATATTACACTAATATTTTATAATATTACATCATAAAATAGAAGTATTAGGCAAGCATTACACTGGTACTCAAACAGCAAATAAGCAATTAGAATTTTTTTTAACAAGATAAAGTTCTGACAAATAGATTCAAGGGATTAGATCTGATAGACAGAGTGCCTGAAGAACTATGAATGGAGGTTCTTGACATTGTACAACATTGTTCTTGATTGGCAGTGATCAACACCATCCCCAACAAAAAGAATGCAAAAAAGGGAAAATGGTTGTCTGAGGATGCCTTATAAACAGCTGTGGAAAGAATAGAAGCAAAAGGCAAAGGCAAAAAGGAAAGATATACCCATCTGAATACAGAGTTTCAGAGAATAGCAAGGAGAGATAAGAAAGCCTTCCTCAGTGGTCAGTGCAAAGAAATAGAGGAAAACAACAGAATGGGAAACACTAGAGATTTCTTCAAGAAAATTAGAGATACCAAGGGAACATTTCATGCAAAGATGGGCTCAATAAAGGACAGACATGGTATGGACCTAACAGAAGCAGAAGATATTATGAAGAGGTAGCAAGAATACTCAGAAGAACTATACAAAAAAGATCTTCATGACCTAGATAATAATGACGGTGTGATCACTCACCTAGAGCCAAACATCCTTGAATATGAAGTCAAGTGGGACTTAGGAAGCATCAGTACAAACAAAGCTAGTGGAGTTAATGGAATTCCAGTTGAGCTATTTCAAATCCTAAAAGACACTGGTCAAAAAGTGCTGCACTCAATATGCCAGCAACTTTGGAAAACTCAACAGTGGACACAAGACTGGAAAACGCCAATTTTCATTCCAATCCCAAAGAAAGGCAATGCCAAAGAATGCTCAAACTACCGTACAATTGTACTCATCTCACACAGTAGCAAAGTAATGCTCAAAATTCTCCAAGACAGGCTTCAACAGTACATGACCTTTTACTTCCAGATGTTCAAGGTAGATTTAGAAAAGGAAGAGGAGCCAGAGATCAAATTGCCAACATCTCTTGGAAAATCGAAAAAGAGAGAGTTCCAGAAAAACATGTATTTCTGCTTTACTAACTATGCCAAAGCCTTTGAGTGTGTGGATCACAAAAAACTGTGGAAAATTCTGAAAGAGATGGGAATACCAGACCACCTGTCCTCCCTCCTGAGAAATCTGTATGCAGGTCAAGAAGCAACAGTTAGAACTGGATATGGAGCAACAGACTGGTTCCAAATGGGGAGGAGTACGTCAAGGCTGTGTATTGTTACCATGCTTATTTAACTTATATCCAGAGTACATCATGAGAAATCCTGGGCTAGAAGAAGCACAAGCTGGAATCAAGATTGCCAGGAGAAATCTCAATAACCTCAGATATGCAGATGACACACCCTTATGGAAGAAAGCAAAGAACTAAAGAGCCTCTTGATGAAAGTGAAAAAGTTGCCTTAAAACTTAACATTCAGAAAAATAACATCATGGCATCTGGTCCCATCACTTCATGGGAAATAGATGGGGAAACAATGGAAACAGCAACAGACTTTACTTTGGGGAGCTCCAAAATCACAGCAGATGGTGACTGTAGCCATGGAGTCAAAAGACTCTTGCTCCTTGGAAGAAAAGTTATGACAAACCTAGACAGAATATTAAAAAGCATAGACATTACTTTACCAACAAAGGTTCATCTAGTCAAAGCTATTGTTTTTCTAGTAGGCATTTATGGATGTGAAAGTTGGACTATAAATAAAACTGAGCACCGAAGAATTTATGCTTTTGAAGTGCAGTGTTGGGGAATACTCTTGAGAGTCCCTTGGCCTGCAAGGAGATCCAACCAGTCCATCCTAAAGGAGATCAGTCCTGGGTGTTCATTGGAAGGACTGATGTTGAAGCTGAAACTCCAGTACTTTAGCCACCTGATGTGATGAGCTGACTCATTTGAAAAGACCCTGATGCTGTGAATGATTGAAGATGGGAGGAGAAGGGGATGACAGAGGATGAGATGGTTGGATGGCATCACCGACTCAATGGACATGAGTTTGAGTAAGCTCTGGGAGTTGGTGATGGACATGGAAGCCTGGCATGCTTGAGTCCATGGGGTCACAAAGAGTTGGACAGGACTGAGTGACTGATCTGAACTGAACTGAAAGTTCTGAATGTATGCTGCCCAAAGAGGTGGAGATAGTAAATAAGCACGTGAATATATGCTCTACATCATATGTCATCATCAGGGGTTCCACGGACAGAATCTGGTGGACTACAGGCCACAGGATATCAAAGAGTCAGACATGACTGAAGCCACTGAAACACATGCATGCACATCCAGGCAATGGAATATTATTCAATATTGAAAAGAATTGAGTTACCAAGTCATAAGAAGACATGAAATAAGCTTAAATGCATATTACTAAATGAAAGAAGCAAATATAAAAAGGCTACATGCTGTATTATTAAAACACTGACATTCTGAACAAGGTAAAATTTAAGACAGGACAATATGAGTGATTTGGAAGGGGCATGGTGAAGATAAATAGGCAGATAGCAGAATTTATAGGTCTGTGAAAATACTCTTCATGATACAACAAGAATGGATACATTTGTCTAAACCCAGAGAATGTACAACACCAATAGAATATCATAAAGAAAACTATAGATTTTAAATCAATAGAATGCAACAGTCTAGGTTCATCAGTTGTTACAAATGCCCCACTGGGTAGGGAAGGTGGCGGATGCTGTTAATGAGGGAGCTATATAGGTTTTAGGGTAGGAAGTAAATGGGAAAGCTTGCATATTCTCAACTTTGCTGTGAATCAATCACTTCTCTAAGAAAATAATGAAAAACAATTATATACAATTTCAGGCAATTAAATAATATTGTACAATATTATAATTGTATATAATTACATGTATAAAGCAATGTTTTGTTTAAAAACTACATAAAAATGCTATTATGAACTACTTAGCTATGAGATATGGGAGAAAGTTCAGTCTCGTTGTTAGTAATCACAAAATAGAAAATAATGGAAAATCAAACTGTAAATATTCTAATAATCATAGATCTCACAAAATTAGAAATAGGAATTCTGTATGTGTGCTGTGCTTAGTCACTCAGTCACTCAGTCCCACTCTTTGTGATCCCATGGACTGTAGCTTGCCAGACTTCACTGTCTATGGGGATTATCCAGGCAAGAATACTGGAGTGGGCTGCCATGCCCTCTTTCAGGGGATCTTCCCAAGCCAGGGATGGAACCCAGGTCTCCCACGTTGCAAGAGGATTCTACACTGTCTGAGCCACCAGGGAAGCCCGACTGGATGAGCAGTTTATTTATTCATTTACCTGTAGAAGGACAGGATATCTCAATAGTGGTATGCTGGTAAACCCTATAAAAGGTCTCCTAATTTATAGTATTTGCTGATTTCCATTGTGCAAATACTCACATCGTGGCTGATTTCAAGCAAGCTACATAATGCCATGGAGCAAGGACTTGGAAGAGGTGTGCACGGTCAGCTTTTCAGTCTATGCCAGCCAGCTTTGGTATTGACTCTGCCCTCCTACAACCCCAGGGCTCTCAATACATACTTAACACGACCAGAGCATTATTGCTGATGTCATCTTAACTTTTTAAAAGTTCTATTATTAAAATATTTGCAGACAGGTATTTGTCACTGCTGTTGTCGTTTAGTCATTAAGTCGTGTCCAACTCTTTTGCAACCTGATGCACTATAGTCCACCAGACTTCTCTAGCCACTGAATTTCGCAAGCATGAATACTGGAGTGGGTTGCCATTTTCTTCTCCAGAGGATCTTCCTGACCCAGAGACTGAATCCTCATCTCCTGTGTTGCAGGCAAATTATCACTGAGCCACCTGGGAAGCCCTTGTATTTGTCACTAGGAGTCATAAAATTTGACAATATTAGAAGATGTCTTGGTAGGCTAGTTTCTGAAATGAGACAAATACCTTGGACTGAAATATAATTACACTGAAGTATTCGAACTGTAATTTTTTCCCAAGACTAATTTAGAATGCAGTTGGGATCTGTTATAAGCGAATAAGCAAATTTTGTTATTGAATTTGAAAAACAAAACAGAGTCTTGGTACATAATGGAAAGGCTGAGATAGCAAAACAGGTAATAAACTGTCTGCCCAATACTCACATGTTGCTATTTGTACTTGGCTTTCTGTGTAAGTAGAATGCCTATCCAAATCATTTAGCTATCTCATCCTCCTGCTTTCTAAAATAGCTACTTCTAATTTAACTATTAGATATTTTAAGAACATTTTAATTTACTAAGTTTGTTGTGAAATTTTATGTGATTTCTCTGACATTCTTGAAATTCAAAGTTTTAGGCAACTTTTTAAAATTAGAAAGAATTTTTAGTGTGTTCGATTAACTGAAATGCTTAGCTACTGAACTTAGCTACTCAGATCTTATAAGCCTTCATACCTGTGAGCATGGCATTCTCAGCTGTACCCATAGACCAAAATGGCCTGCACTTCTTTCTCACCATCAACTAGCTTTGTCTCTGTTTCCCAAAGGATATTCTTAATTTTGATGCCACAAACCAGAGTTTTATGTATATGTAGTAGGCAACCAAACAGATACATTTCTGATTGTTCAGGACACAACAATATCCTTCCTTTTTTGTATCTCATCTAAATTCAGAGACTATCTTTATTATCCTGCACAACCCCCCATCTTGTTTGCTTTTTGTTTTTGAGATTTTTAAGGAAGCAAAGAATGCATACTTATTTTATAACCAACAATTTTTTATGGAATAAAGAAATATGTTAAACCCAGGCTTATATAGCCAAAAATAAAGGAATGATAAAAATAAATGACTTTGTTATTTATGTCTTACAGATGTGAGACATATGTCTTACAGATGTCTTATGTCTGGTGGCTCAGACAGTATTCCTCACTTCTTTGACATTCTGTGATCATCTATAGTAGTTTTTTTTTTTTTTATTAACTGAAATACAATTTATTTACAATGTTATCTTAGTTTCAGGTGTACAGCAAGTGATTCCATTATACACATACATATATCTATTATTTTGTCAACAAAGGTCCGTCTAGTCAAGGGTATGGTTTCTCCAGTGGTCATGTGTGAATATGAGAGTTGGACTATAAAGAAAGCTGAGTGCTGATAATTGATGCTTTTGAACTGTGGTGTTGGAGAAGACTCTTGAAAGTCCCTTGGACTGCAAGGAGATCCAACCAGTCCATCCTAAAGGAGATCAGTCCTGGGTGTTCATTGGAAGGACTGATGTTGAAGCTGAAACTCCAATACTTTAGCCACCTGATGTGAAGAGCTGACTCATTTGAAAAAAACCTGATGCTGGGAAAGAATGAAGGCATGAGGAAAAGGGGACGACAGAGGATGATATGGTTGGATGTCATCACCAACTCAAAGAACATGGGTTCGGGTGGACTCTGGGAGTTGGTGATGGACAGGGAGGCCTGGCATGCTGCAGTCACGGGGGCACAAAGTCAAACATGACTGAGCAACTGAACTGAACTGGTATCTATTATTTTCCTTATTATTTTCATATATTGGTTATTATAAAATATTGATATAGTTCTCTGTGCTATATAGTAGGCCCTCATTGGTTATCTATTTTGGACATAGTCAGTTCAGTTCATCTCAGTCACTCAGTCATGTCCAACTCTTTGCGACCCTATGAACTGCAGCACGCCAGGCCTCCCTGTCCATCACCATCTCCCGGAGTTCACTCAGACTCACGTCCATCGAGTCCGTGATGCCATCCAGCCATCTCATCCTCGGTCGTCCCCTTCTCCTCCTGCCCCCAATCCCTCCCAGCATCAGAGTCTTTTCCAATGAGTCAACTCTTCGCATGAGGTGGCCAAAGTACTGGAGTTTCAGCTTTAGCATCATTCCTTCCAAAGAAATCCCAGGGTTGATCTCCTTCAGAATGGACTGGTTGGATCTCCTTGCAGTCCAAGGGACTCTCAAGAGTCTTCTCCAACACCACAGTTCAAAAGCATCGATTCTTCGGCGCTCAGCTTTCTTCACAGTCCAACTTTCACATCCATACATGACCACAGGAAAAACCATAGCCTTGACTAGGCGGACCTTAGTCGGCAAAGTAATGTCTCTGCTTTTGAATATACTATCCAGGTTGGTCATAACTTTTCTTCCAAGGAGTAAGCGTCTTTTAATTTCATGGCTGCAGTCACCATCTGCAGTGATTTTGGAGCCCAAAAAAATAAAGTCTGACACTGTTTCCACTGTTTCCCCATCTATTTCCCATGAAGTGATGGGACCGGATGCCATGATCTTCGTTTTCTGAATGTTGAGCTTTAAGCCAACTTTTTCGCTCTCCTCCTTCACTTTCATCAAGAGGCTTTTTAGCTCCTCCTCACTTTCTGCCATAAGGGTGGTGTCATCAGCATATCTGAGGTTATTGATATTTCTCCCGGCAATCTTGATTCCAGCTTGTGTTTCTTCCAGTCCAGCGTTTCTCATGATGTACTCTGCATATAAGTTAAATAAGCAGGGAGACAATATACAGCCTTGACGTACTCCTTTTCCTATTTGGAACCAGTCTGTTGTTCCATGTCCAGTTCTAACTGTTGCTTCCTGACCTGCATACAGATTTCTCAAGAGGCAGGTTAGGTGGTCTGGTATTCCCATCTCTTTCAGAATTTTCCACAGTTTATTGTGATCCACACAGTCAAAGGCTTTGGCATAGTCAATAAAGCAGAAATAGATGTTTTTCTGGAACTCTCTTGCTTTTTCCATGATCCAGCAGATGTTGGCAATTTGATCTCTGGTTCCTCTGCCTGTTCTAAAACCAGCTTGAACATCTGGAAGTTCACAGTTCACTTATTTCTGAAGCTTGGCTTGGAGAATTTTGAGCATTTCTTTACTAGCATGTGAGATGAGAGCAATTGTGTAATAGTTTGAGCATTCTTTGGCGTTGCCTTTCTTTGGGACTGGAATGAAAACTGACCTTTTCCAGTCCTGTGGCCACTGCTGAGTTTTCCAAATTTGCTGGCATAAGTGCAGCACTTTCACAGCATCATCTTTCAGGATTTGAAATAACTCCACTGGAATTCCATCACCTCCACTAGCTTTGTTCATAGTGATGCTTTCTAAGGCTCACTTGACTTCACATTCCAGGATGTCTGGCTCTAGATGAGGGATTATACCATTGTGATTATCCGGGTCGTGAAGATCTTTTTTGTACAGTTCTTCTGTGTATTCTTGCCACCTCTGCTTAATATCTTCTGCTTCTGTTAGGTCCATACAATTTTTGTCCTTTTTTGAGTCCATCTTTGCATGAAATGTTCCCTTGGTATCTCTAATTTTCTTGAAGATATCTCTAGTCTTTCCTATTCTGTTGTTTTCCTCTGTTTCTTTGCATTGATCATTGAGGAAGACTTTCTTATCTCTTCTTGCTATTCTTTGGAACTCTGCGTTCAGATACTTATATCTTTCCTTTTCTCCTATGCTTGCAGTGTGTATCAATCAATTAATCCTCAATTCTTAATTTATCCCTTCCCCCACTTTCTTTTGGTAACCACAAGTCTGTTCTGTAAGTCTGTGAGTCTGTTTCTGTTTTGTAAATAAGTTCATTTGTGTCATATTTTCAGATTTCACATATAAGTGATATTCATATTTGTCTGACTTATTTCATTTTGTATGATAATCTCTAGGTCTATCCATGTTGCTGAAAATGGCATTATTTCATTTTTCATGACTGAGTAATATTCATTGTATATATGTGCCTCATCTTCTTTATTCATTAATCTGTCAGTGGACACTTAGGTTGCTTCCATGTCTTGACTATTGTCAATAGTGTTGAACATTAGGGTACATATATCTTTTTGTATTATAGTTTTCTCTGGATATACACCCAGGAGTGGATTGCCAGATCATATTGTAGCTTTGCTGCTGCTGCTGCTAAGTCACTTCAGTTGTGTCCGACTCTGTGCGACCCCATAGACGGCAGCCCACCAGGCTCCCCCATCCCTGGGATTCTCCAGGCAAGAACACTGGAGTGGGTTGCCATTTCCTTCTCCAATACATGAAAGTGAAAAGTGAAAGTGAAGTCACTCAGTCGTGTCCGACTCCTAACAACCCCATGGACTGCAACATTGTAGCTTTATTTTTAGTTTTTTTTTTTTGAAAAACTTCTTACAGCTTTCCATAGTGGCAGCACAGACTTACATTCCCACTAACAGTGTAGGAGTTTTAAACTTCTGTAGTATGTAGGACATTTATCTATATAAAATATTATGGGATATATTCAGAAAATAATACACTGATAAGTACTAGATACACGGATTCAGTAATGCTTAATGATTAATATATGTTGTTTGTATGAAGTCAAGGGCATTTAAGAGATTTTTTCCATTATTACAATCTCAGTCTCCTTTAGGTGGTTCAAACATTTATAATTTTCTTCATGTAGGTCTTGTTTATATTTTGTTAGATTTATGTTGCTGATGTAGATGACGCTTCATTTTTAATTTTAAATTCTGCTTCTACTCCTGCTCTAGATTCCCCTCAGCTATGCAATCTCATGTCATCCCCATTCATGGAATGTTGGTAGCTCTGTCTAGAGAGGGAAACTGGTGAACTCTCAAGCAAGTCATCATTTTGATGCTCCACTGAGTTGCAATCTGTTCAAAGATAGAAACCCTCTACTTTTTTGTTACATTTTGGACACACCCACACACAAGGGATAATTCTACACTCTTACAAATGTCTCTGTCTCTTTCCTAAGGTTCAAAATTGGTTCAAAGGAATAAGAAAAGGACCAAACCATTTCCATATAATTAACCATCTCTTCTTCCTTCCTTCCTCTTGGTAACCTTCATTACCCACCCATAACTCAACATTACCGACTTCTCATTTCCTTTCTTCATCTGCAGTTGCCAAATCCATCCTTCCATGCAGGTAATGGGAGACAAGCTCTTAGCACTCATGTGCTGGAGCATATGTGTGCACGGACAGACATATATGGTGAGAAGAATGGTGAATGGGTCATTTTCTATCTAATTCTGCACTAGGTAGAAAAATCTGCTGTTATGCTATATATGATGTCAATGGGAAGAGATACAGTTATTAACATCCTCAGTTGCTGAAGGGAAATCTATGGGAATTCAAGGCCATTCACTTGGAGAAAGGAATACATTCACCATGTTATATTAAAAGATATTTGGGGCTGAGGAGTCAAGGAGGGTGGCAATATAGGAATCATCCAAATACAAATATTATTGATATTATAAAAGAAGCAAATATCTATTTTGCTTGATTAACAAACAACATCAACAAAATTAGAAATGAAAAAGGAGAGCTTACAGCAGACAATTCAGAAATACAACGGATTATAAGAGACTATTATGAACAACTATATGACAATAAAATGGATAACCTAGAAGAAATGGACAGATTCTTAGATGAGGTTCAACCTTCCAAGTTGAACCAGAAAGAAATAGAAATCATGAACAACCCAGTTACAAGCACTGAAATAGAAGCTGTGATCAAAAATCACCCAGAAAACAATAGCCAAGGACCAGATGGCTTCAAAAGAGAATTATATCAAACATTTAGAGAAGAGCTAATGCCTCTGCTTCTAAAACTCTTTCAAAAAATTGCAGAGGAAGGAATTCTTCCAACCTCATTCTACGAGGCCACCATCACCCTGTTACCAAACCGAAACAAAGACATTACACACAAAGAAAACTACAGGCCAATATCACTGAGGAACACAGATGCAAGAATCTTCAACAAAATTTTAGCAAACAGAATCAGCAACACATCAAAGAGCTTATACACTATGATCAAGTTGGGTTTATTCCCATGATGTAAGGATTTTTCAACATACACAAATTAATCAATGTGATATACCATATTAACAAATTGAAAGATAAAAACCATGTGATAATCTCAGTGGATGCAGAAAACACCTTTGACAAAATTCAACACCCTTTTATAATTAAAACTCTTCAAAAAATGGGCATAGAAGGAACCTACCTCAACATAGTGAAGGTCATATATGATAAGCCTACAGCAATCATTATTCTCAATGGTGAAAAAAATGAAAGCATTCCCCCTAAGATCAGGAACAAAACAAGGGTGTCCACTTTCACCACTATCATTCAACAGAGTTCTGGAAGTCATAGCTACAAAAATCAGAGAAGAGAAAGAGATAAAAGGAATTCAGATTGGAAAAGAAGTAAAGCTCTCAGTGTTTGCAGATGGCATGATACTGTACATAGAAAATCCTAAAGATAGTATCAGAAAATTACTAGAGCTAATCAGTGAATTTAGCAAAGTTGTAGGATACAAAATCAATAAACAAAAATCACTTGCATTTCTATATAGTAACAATCAAAAATCAGAAAGAGAAATTAAGGAAGTAATCCCATTCACCATTGCAACAAAATGAATTAAATATCTATGAATAAACTTACTTAAGGAGACAAAAGAACTGTACACAGAAAATTGTAAGACACTAATGAAAGAAATCAAAGATGACATAAACAGATGGAGAGATATTCCATGTTCCTGAGTAGGAAGAATCAATATTGTGAAAATGACTATACTACAAAATGCAATCTACAGATTCAATGCAATCCCTATAAAATTACCAATAGCATTTTTCACATAACTAAAACAAAAAAATTCACAATTCATATAGAAACGCAAATAACCCCAAATAGCCAAAGCAGTCTTGAGAAAGAAGAATGGAGCTAGAGGAATCAACCTTCCTGACTTCAGATTATACTACAAAGCTACAGTCATCAAGACAGTATGGTGTTGACACAAAAACAGAGATATAGACCAATGGAACAAGATAGAAAACCCAGAAATAAACCCATGTACTTATGGGTATCTTATTTTTGACAAAGGAGGCAAGAATATATAATGGTGGAAAGACAGCCTCTTCAATAAATGGTGTTAGGAATACTGGACAACTACTTGGAAAAGAATGAAATTAGAACGCTTCCTAACATCATACAGAAAGATAAACTCAACATGGATTAAAGACCTAAATGTAAGACCAGAAACTATAAAACTCTTAGAGGAAAACATAGGCAGAACAGTAGATAACATAAATCAAAGCAAAATCCTCTATGACCCATCTCCTAGAGTAATGGAAATAAAAACAAAAAGTGGGACCTAATTAACCTTTTGCACAGCAAAGGAAACTATAAACAATGTGAAAAGCCAACCCTCAGAATGGGAGAAAATAATAGCAAATGAAACAACAAAGGATTAATTTCCAAAATATATAAGCAGCTCGTGCAACTTACTACCAGATAAACAAACAAGCCAATCAAAAAGTGGAACAAAGACCTAAACAGACATTTCTCCAAAGAAGACATACAAATGGCCAGCACACACATGAAAAGATGCTCAACATCACTCATTATTAGAGAAATTCTAATCAAAACTACAATGAGATATCACCTCACAATGATCAGAATGGCCATCATCACAAAGTCGACAAACAATAAATGCTGGAGAGGGTGTGGAGAAAAGGGAATGCTTTTGCACTGTTGGTGGGAATGTAAATTGATACAGCCACTATGGAAGATGGTATGGAGATTCCTTAAAAAACTAGGAATAAAACCACCATGTGAGCCAGCAATCCTACTCCTAGGCATATACCTTGAGGAAACCAAAATTGAAAAAGACACATGTATCCCATTTTTCATCACAGCACTATTTACAGTAGCTAGAGTATGGAAGCAACCAAGATGTCCATCAATAGATGAATGGATAAAGAAGTGGTGGCACATATACACAATGGACTGTCACTCAGCCTAAAAAGGAACACATTTGAGTCAGTTCTAATGAGGTGGATGAACCTAGAGCCTATTATACAGAGTGAATTGATTCAGAAAGAGAAAGATAAATACTGCATTCTAACGCATATATATGGAATCTAGAAAAACAGTACTGAAGAATTTACTTACAGCGCAACAGTGGAGAAACAGACATAGAGAATAGACTTATGGACATGGGGAGAGGGGAGGAGAGGGTGAGATGTATGGAAAGAGTAACATGGAAACTTATATTACCATATGTAAGATAGATAGCCAACAGGAATTTGCTGTATGGCTCAGGAAACTGAAACAGGGGCTCTGTATCAACCTAGAGGAGTGGACGGGGAGGGAAATGGGAAGGGGATTCAAAAGGGAGGGGATATATATATACCTATGGCTGATTAATGTTGAGGTTTGACAGAAAACAGCAAAATTCTGTAAAGCAATTATCCTTCAATAAAAGTTAAATAAAATTTTAAAAAGAAACAACAAAAATGTTCAAAGATGGATATTGAAAGTGATTGAAAATTCTTTCACTGAATTAATTAACCTTAAGGATTTTCTAAGAACTGATATCCCTTATAATAATTAGCAGTGTCTTGTGCTTTCCACTTATTATATTATTTGGGAGACTCAGATAGAAACAAAACATGCTATAATGGACTCACATAGCTGAGAGGAAAATCTAGATGTGTGTCAGAGATATTGCACTTAACCTTCCATATTAAAAATCCTTACTTATTCAAAGTACTGTTTTCTTTTCTATTTCTATAGAAGCCCAATGCAAATACCTGTGCTTTTTTTTTTGCTCCCTAGAGGAAGGTGAATAACACTGACAACCTTTGCTTCTTTACATTTCCTCTCAGGTGGCACTTTGGTCATTGTCTTATAGGTGAACCAGATTGAGGAACAAGGAAGTCCTTGTGAATACATGAAAGGACAATTGTCATCTTTCCCCTCTTGAAAAAGTAGTCCTTTAACACAGACATGATTTACTTTCTGTTTATGACAATAGCTGCATGAATGCATCATACAGGCATTAATGTCAATTAAGGCATAAGTCACAGACATACATGGACTGAGAGAGGAAAAGGCTGCTATTTTAGGCAGACGGGGGGCTTTGTATGCTCACTGCCTTGTAGAGGCTAGCAGAACTAATTCCGTCAAGGCTCAGTTGAGTTTGATATGACTGCCTTCACAAGAAAATTGCAAAGGTCATATGATACACTGTGTAGCTCCGGAGGGCTTAGCAAGACCGATTTGGGCCAATTCTGTCAAAAGAACATCGAAGTAACCTAGAAGAATAGGTCTTTGTAAAGGAGTTTATGAGCCTCGGGAAGGGGAAGCCAGAGAACGCTGTGTGTCAAACTACTCCGCTCCCTGAATTAAAATTGCACTTTGCTACCTTTGCAAAATATAGCTTTGCTATTCAGAAGAAGAGAAGCCCAGCATTAACTTGGAGATACAATAAAAAAAAAAAAATAATCAGGACCTTCGGAGTGGTTTCATCAAATTCACAAGCTGAAATTTTGAGCTCTCTTCTTGCAGCCCAGGCAATTTCTTGGCTCTCTGATCTCTGGAGGGAAGGGAGAACTCTGTTTTTGAGGTCATTATCGTTTGTGGAGGCTTTGACGGCTGCAATCAGAGCAGCCTCTGCCAAAGAGGAAGTAAAATGCACAGAGCAAATATAGCAATGATTCTTAGCCAGAAAAGCAAATAATGTCAACAATTTACCAAGATACAGGTGATTTTTCTATTTGAATGCAAAATATATATAAGTTTTTCTTAGCCCATTTGATAAAGATTCCAAGCAGACAAACTAGGTTTACTAAGTTATTGTGGAAAGTTTTGTTGAATAATGAAGTGCCTTGATGTTAAAACACCAGGCATAATTAACAGGGCATGGCTAGTCACTGCCTCTCTCCTCCCACCGTGGATCACAGAAGGGAATCACTGTTTCCAGAGCAGAGACTCACAAGAGGAAAGAACCTCAAGAACTAGTGCTGGTAGGAAACTTGAATTGCAACTGATAAATTTCTGGAGGCTCAGTATGGATAACTCAGAGTTAAAACTCCAGGAAATCAATTTCAGGGCTCCCACAACCACAGATATGCAGATGATACCATTCTAATGGCAGAAATTGAAGAGGTGCTGAAGAGCTTCTTGATGAAGGTAAAAGGGGAGAGTGAAAAAGCTGGCTTAAAACTCAACATTCAAAAACTTAAGATTATAGCATTCAGTCCCATCACTTCATGGCAAATAGACAGAGAAAAAATGGAAACAGTGGCAGATTTTATTTTCTTGGGTTCCCAGGTCACTGCAGATGGTGAATGCAGCCATGAAATTAAAAGATATTTGCTCCTTGGAAGGAAAGCTATGACAAATCTAGTTCAGTTCAGTCACTCAGTCATGTCCGACTCTGTGACCCCATGAATCGCAGCACACCAGGCCTCCCTGCCCATCATCAACTCCCAGAGTTCACTCAGACTCATGTCCATTGAGTCAGTGATGCCATCCAGCCATCTCATCCTTGGTTGTCCCCTTCTTCTCCTGCCCCCAATCTCTCCCAGCATCAAAGTCTTTTCCAAAGAGTCAACTCTTCGCATGAGGTGGCCAAAGTACTGGAGTTTCAGCTTTAGCATCATTCCTTCCAAAGAAATCCTAGGGTTGATCTCCTTGAGAATGGACTGGTTGAATCTCCTTGCAGTCCAAGGGACTCTCAAGAGTCTTCTCCAACACCACAGTTCAAAAGCATCAATTCTTTGGTGCTCATCCTTCTTCACAGTCCAACTCTCACATCCATACATGACCAATGGAAAAACCACAGCCTTGATTAGACAGACCTTAGTCAGCAAAGTAATGTCTCTTCTTTTGAACATGCTATCTAGGTTGGTCATAACTTTTCTTCCAAGGAGTAAGCATCTTTTAATTTCATGGCTGCAATCACCATCTGCAGTGATTTTGGAGCCCCCAAAAATAAAGTCTGACACTGTTTCCACTGTTTCTCCATCTATTTCCCATGGAGTGATGGGACCGGATGCCATGATCTTCGTTTTCTGAATGTTGAGCTTTAAGCCAACTTTTTCACTCTCCTCTTTCACTTTCATCAAGAGGCTTTTTAGTTCTTCTTCACTTTCTGCCATAAGGGTGGTGTCATCTGCATATCTGAGGTTATTGATATTTCTCCCAGCAATCTTGATTCCAGCTTGTGTTTCTTCCAGTCCAGTGTTTCTCATGATGTACTCTGCACAGAAGTTAAATGAGCAGAGTGACAATATACAGCCTTGACATACTCCTTTTCCTATTTGGAACCAGTCTGTTGTTCCATGTCCAGTTCTAATTGTTGCTTCCTGGCCTGCATACAGATTTCTCAAGAGGCAGGTTAGGTGGGAGGAGATACACCACGCTCGAGGCCAGGGACAGTGGCTGGAGAGGAGCCACCCGATGTCCGAGGCCAGGGGCAGTGCCTGAGAGGAGCCACCCTGCGTCCGAGGCCAGGGGCGGTGGCCGGGAGGAACAACCCCATGTACAAGGAGTGGTGGCTGCTGGGTGCAGGAGGGCCTAGAGGAGCCATCCCATGCTGAAGGTCAGGAAGGGCAGATGGAGAGGAGCCACCCGATGTCCGAGGCCAGGGGCAGTGCCTGAGAGGAGCCACCCTGCGTCCGAGGCCAGGGGCGGTGGCCGGGAGGAACAACCCCATGTACAAGGAGTGGTGGCTGCTGGGTGCAGGAGGGCCTAGAGGAGCCATCCCATGCTGAAGGTCAGGAAGGGCAGTGGGAGGAGGTACCCCTCATCCAAGGTAAGGAGCAGTGGCTGTGCTTTGCTGGAGCAGCCGTGAAGAGATACCCCACACCCAAGGTAAGAGAAACCCAAGTAAAATGGTAGGTGTTGCAAGAGGGCATCAGAGGGCAGGCACACTGAAACCATACTCACAGAAAACTAGTCAGTCTAATCACACTAGGACCACAGCCTTGTCTAACTCAATGACAAACCTAGATTGTGTATTAAAAAGCAGAGATATCATTTTGCCAACAAAGGTCCATAAAGTCAAAGCTATAGTTTTTCCAGTAGTCATGTATGGATGTGAGAGTGAACCATTAAGAAGACTGAGTACCAAAGAATTGATACTTTCCAGCTGTGGTGCTCAAGAAGACGCTTCTGAGTCCCTTAGACAGCAAGGAGATCAGACTAATCAATCTTACAGGAAATCAACCATGAATATTCATTGGAAGGACTGATGTTGAAACTGAAGTTCCAGTACTTTGGCCACCTGATGCAAAAAGCTGACTCATTGGAAAAGACCCTGATACTGGGAAAGATTGAGGGCAAGAGAAGGGAGTGACAGAGAATGAGATAGTTGGATGGCATCACTGACTCAATGGACATGAATTTGAGCAAACTCTGGGAGATAGTGAAGGATGGGGAAGCTTGGGATGCTGCAGTCCATGGGGTTGCAAAGAACTGAACACGATGTAGTGAGTGAACAACAATGTTTGAGATTCATCTTCAGGAGTGTGACCAGGTTCCCATAGTAACTATCAGAGAAAAATGCTTTTGGTTGTATGGTGGTGGGTGAGGGAGGAAATTCTCCACATCACTGTGCCCCTCTTAACAAAGCCTGTCCTCAAGAGAAACTAGTTAACCAGAGCCTAACCTGCTGGGGTATTATCACAGCCTAACTGACTCAAGGGAAGGAAAATACTCAACTCTAGTTCGCTATAGCCATACTGTTCAACTTAATGGGGTAGGAAAAAAAAACAACACAGAAGCAAATATAGATGCAAAAATCCTCAACAAAGTACTAGCAAACTGAATCCACAAGCATAACAAATTAACTATAAACCATGATGGAGAGGGATTTTTTTCCCCCTTAGGAATGTAAAGATGGTTCAACATATATACTAAAAGAAGTCAGCAAACATGATATATCACATAATAAAATTAAGAAAACATTTATCATCACAATTAATGTAGAAGAAATTTTGACACCTTTTAATAAAAAAAAAAAAATCCCCAACACTGTACAAGCTAGAAACATAAAGACACTTCCTCAAGTTAAATAATCAGGATGACAATATATAGCCTTCATGTATTTCTTTCCCAGTTTTGAACAAGTTGGTCGTTCCATGTCTGATTCTAACTGTTGCTTCTTGATCTGCACACAAGTTTCTCAGGAGGCAGGTCAGGTGGTCTGGTACTCTTATCTTTAAGAATTTTTCACAGTTTGTTGTGATAAACACAGTCAATGAAACAGAAGTAGATAATTTTCTGGGATTTTCTTGCTTTCTCTATGATCCAACTGATGTTGGTGATTTGATTCCTGGTTCCTCTACCTTTTCTAAACCCAGCTTGTACATCTGGAAGTTCTTGGTTTACGTACTGTTGAAGTCTAGCTTGAAGGATTTTGAGCATACTTTTGGAGCATGTGAAATGAATGCAACTGTATGATAGCTTGAATATTCATTGTCATTGCCCTTCTTTGGGACTGGAATGAAAACTGAAGTTTTCCAATCCTTTGACCATTGCTGAGTTTTCCAAATGTGCTGACATATTGAGTTCACCACATTTACAGCATCATCTTTTACAATTTAAATAGCTCAGCAGGAATCCCATCACCTCTATTAGTTTTGTAGTAATGCTTTCTAAGACCCACTTGACTCACATTCCAGGATGTCTGGTTCCAGGTTAGTGACCACACTGTCATGGTTATCTGTGTCATTAAGACCTTTTTTGTATAGTTCTTCTGTGTAATCTTGCCACCTCTTAATCTCTTCAGCTTCTGTTAGCTCCTTACAATCTTTTTTTCCTTCATTGTGCCCATCTTTGCATGAAATGTTGCCTTGATATTAGTATCTCCAATTTTCTTAAAGATATCTCTAGCTTTTACCATTCCACTGTTTTCCTCTATTTCTTTTCATTGTTCACTTATGAAGGCATTCTTATCTCTCCTTGCTATTCTCTGGAACTCTGCATTCAGTTGGGTATATTTTTCCCTTTCTCCCTTGCCTTTCACTTCTTGAAGCAACAACAGAGAAAGGTGAAGGAATTACCAGGCTGATGCTGAAGAAAGGGAGATCTGGCCCAGGACAAATTGGGACAGAAGGAAAGTTAAGAGCGTTTCTTCAGGAAGATGAATTTGGTACAATCTGTCTTTAAACTTATTGAGAGAAATTTATATGACTGGAAAGAATTGAGTTTTGAATTTCAAGGATATTATATACTAAGGGGAAAAAAAAAACCATCATTAATCCTAGGGAATACAAAATACTCTTCAAGAAAAGAAGATAACAGAAAATAGTTCATGACTCATTTGTATGGGTAATGGTCAATATAAATTACATAGTTATAATAATGTAAATATTAAATGCTGCTCCATCGATAGTTATAGCACTTTAAAAGGATAAATATTTGGGAACTGTAATATCTGGACTGAGGAGATGAAGAAGACCAAATTCTTATTTCTATATTGGGAAACCTATAAATGATGCCCAAAATTACAAAGGAAAAAAATACCCATGCAAGCATGTTTTTTAGAGATTCTAACTAAATTTCAAAACAATCCCTTAAAACAGTTGCAAATAGTTACTTCTAGGAAAGCAGAAATTCAGGATAAGGAAAGTGGCTAGAGATTGCTCTTTATCTTAAAAATCATAAAATTAAAATACTCAAATTATGTGTATGCATTAGTTCAAACAAAAAGAACATTTAAAGTAGTATGATAAGCAAATATAGTAGAGCTAGACTTTGTCACAGGAAAATAAGGCAGAATTTGGACAAAACAGGTACCTGAAAACAACACAGGTCGTTGACTTTTATTTTGATCACTGAATGATGGTAATTTTCAGAGGAAAAGCAAGGATCAAGGATCATGAACTTCATGGCTCCTTTCTCAGAGAAAATGATTGTGAATTTCAATGGGATACACTTTTGAAAACATATAGCTTTTTTATTTAGAGATAAGACAAAAATGTATGGCAGGATAAAGAAGTGAATGAAACAGAATGAAATGCCAGATAGTATCTGCTAGTTCTGAAGGAGTAACGCTGGATTCTACTTAAACTTACTATTTTTCACACTGAAGGCAAATATTTAAAGTTCTTGAGATTATTTGGAGGAAAAAATATAGCTATTGAATATGTTAGCATTTTTACAACTGTCTGTTTAGATGAATTGAAATGTTAAATAATATGATTCTAAGAAAATATAATAACCTTCACTACTATTATTCTGAAAGATGGCTGTCATCAGTTCTTACCAGATGTATTTTTAAAACCTTCTCTTCTGTTTGACACACTCATCACAATATATATGATCATAAATAAGTGATTAAGGTATATTACCTGTCACATAAAATTAACAATAAATGATGATAATGCTACTTGTAGTCTTCTGTTTTGACTTTCACAATAAATTTTTTCCTGCTTTGGCAATTTAATTTTTCTATAGATTCTTTCCCAATGAAGTTTCTGAAGTATCTAGTTGACATTGTATATCTATTTCAACACACAGGGTGTTGACATCTAAATAAACTTTTATTAAGATTATGAACAAGGCAGAATGCAAAAGCATTACTATGACACTTTATTTCCATTTTCAAAAATCTGATGGTTACAGAGTATAGTGTAACTTTAAAAATCATTTGAAAATGATCACAAACTTACCATATATCTAAGAGTAATTCACGTTAAGTCTTCCAAAATCACTCAGAAGGGATCTTACAAATATCCCATGAGGTCTTTGTGCTTTAGCTTTTTCATCTCTAAAGTGTGGTCACTGAAAATCTTTTTTATTTTTCCTTCTAACTTGGTCTGCTTTGAAGTCTAATATTTTATTCCCAGCTACATTAATGGTGGGTAATTTGATGATATTATTGAAGCTTCTTCATATCACCTCCTCTTTGCCTACTGTCCAGCCACACTAGACTTCCTGCTTTCGTTGTGTATCCCTTCCTCCATAATTTCTCACTGTGTAGTGGAAGACACATATTTTTCCTCAGTGTTTAATTCCAGGAACCACTCTCAGGACAGGCAAATCACAGGATCCCCTTCTCAACTACCCAAGTAACTTCCACTTAAAATTGTAATCTTTTATCTCTTCTTCACTAGCTTATCAACTTCATAAGTAAAATAACTTTGTGTCCTTCAATGAATTCTATAATCCTGCACATAGTAGGCTCAAAGTTTTAATATTAAATAACATGAATAAAAATGTTCTAAAAATATGTTTTATTTGTATAGCACAAGAATATATATTAGATTTTACCCCTTTTCCCCCACCCTGCAAAGGGATGAGATTGGGTGGGTGGCATGAAGAGAGTCCTTACAATAAACTTGACATAGATGCCAAAACTAAAGTCAGCAGGTTCTGTGATGTGCCCTGGATTGGTCCACTAATCAATAAAGGAAGGCTATAGATGATAGAATCCTAGTGGGGAGCCATCACCATTCATGTATTTCCTTCTTGCTTTCAGTATTCAAACACCTGCCAGATGCAAAAAGAAAGAGGGGATCAGATGAAAGCAAATTTCCTTCGGGTCTCTGTAGATCCCAAAGAATTCCACTGGTCCTGAGTTACAACTAAGTTCTTCAGCATGAACCCTTCACATCTTTACCCTGGAACTGCAGATGGCTCCTTTGCTCCACCCTCAACCCACAACATCCAACAGGCTCTTTTGCTGAAAACCGCATGTCCTGGTGCTTGATCAAAACATTTTGTTTTTCTTTTCCCCAATTCTGCTAACTGTCTGGAGAGGCCCTGTTCCCCAAACCCTTTAAAACACATTCTTTGTTTAATTTCCCTGAAGCACTTGCTTTGCAGACTCCACTCAGTATCAGTTAAAAGAGAGAAATTTTCAGTTCCTTCAGATCTCTTGGTTCATTTCAAAAGACTAGAATAAAGTGAAATTTAAAGATTTTAATTATTTTTACAGATATTTAAGTGATCAAAGAAACATCTGATTTTATTTTTATAAGAAAATGCACATAATTTCAGCTCAGAAGAATGGAAAATTTATTTTTTTACTCAAATTATCTATATAATTGCATCAACTATTTAGCTTTTCCCTTCAGAGGTTGGAGATGGAGATGTGGAGATAAGTGGAAAGGGAGACTTACACATTGATTGATAATAAAATTACAACTATAATTGAATGCTATATTAAATTTCACTGAAATTATGATCACTTTGAGGTTGGAATGCAATTAGTAACCCACACATTTTTAAGTAGAAATAATAGTTCTTCCTCCCAAATCTCAGGGTGCATTTTGTTTCTGCCAACTATTTTGGAAGGTTGGATATTACTTTAAGATTCATCCTTCTGTGCACAGAAACATTCTTTTGGTAAACATTCTCTTTTAAGTCTATCCGGGTTTCTCTGCAGTGATGGATATTTAATCACAAAGTCAGCCATTAAAAATCATCACCATCTTTCTGCTTTCCAACATGTATGCTTAATTTGGAGATTGCACAACAGAATGGTTAAAGTAGCTGAAACTTGGACAAATGTAATAATTGTTTGTATTATAACTTATTTTCATAATTGATTATGAGCAGAATTTTAAAGGCATGTATGAAAATTTGAACAATATACCTAATAAGTGATACTATATGGATTATAGTTTTACCCTTCTTTGATATTGTGAATATTTCAAAAAAAGGTTTTGGTTAAACTAGGTGATTGCTTTAATATTCCATGTTGCTTATATTTGTGGAAATAATACATTAAAAAAAATACAAACCAATAAAATAGAAAATTCAAGCAAGCAGATAGCAAACTGGTTTCAAATATATATAGTAAGTAAAGAATAGGTATGGATCAATTACACATTATTTGATTAAAATCCATTTTTAAATAAGTGGAAAAAAATGGTTTAATTTATAAATGTTGGTGCTTTCCTGGTGTCTCAGATGATAAAAATCTGCCTGCAGTGCAGAAGACCCAAGTTTGATGATTATGGAATAAAATAGCATATGACAAAATATGAATTTATATATTCCTGTGAAAACAATAAGAAAAAGTTGAACAAATCAATGGGAATATGGACAAATACATACTCTACATATTAATAGTCAGTAACGGTAAGGGATTCAAAGTTTCTAGTGAAAACAAATGCAGTGTAAAGTTGGTGGGCTCGTCACATTTTTCTGGAGGTAATTAAACAATATGTATCCAAATGTTGCATGTATCTCACCTATGATAAGCTCACTTAGAGAAACTTACCCTAAAGAAGTAATTATAAAACTGAAAACACACACATGTCTCCATAGTAGATAAATAGAATCTTGAGTATTGTTAATATATCTATTTCTTTAGATGTTTCTTGAGTCTTTTAAGATGAAGAAAACATTTCAAAAATATAGTACATATATTGTTCCTAAAGTATAGTAGCAAAACTGGAGACTATAGGACATTTTTAGGTCAATAAAATGAACTATTTTAGAAACTATTAGAAATTGGCTTGTACTTTTGGTCTTAACTGGATTTTAAAGTCTATTACACTGGGACTTGATATTCATATGGCTATAAATTGCTTAAAAGGCATGGTATTTTAAATAATCTCTTTATCCCCATGTGTGTTCCATTCTTAATTTAGAACACTGCTGTCCTTTTGAGTACTTCTATATGGGGATACATACAGCATATGCTAGGTGTGTTCCAATTATTATGTTTTTTTAAAGCAAAAAGAAAATAGGAGAAGATAAAGCATATCAGAATAGTGTTTATCCCTGAAAGGAGACAAGATCATGAGCTGGTAGGGGCACACAGAAATAGATTCGACAAAGCTGGTAAAATCTAATATTAAGCTTACTGGTAGGTTCCTTTTATTATTTAGCTTAATAACATATATATATAGTATATATATAAAACATGTATTTTTATATACCTAACTATAAGGTGCTCAGTCACATAATCTTGTCCAACTCTTTGTGACCTTATAGACTGTAGTTCACCAGTTCCTTCTGTCCATGGGTTTCTCCAGACAAGAATACTGGAGTGGGTTGTCATTTTCTTCTCCAGGGGATCTTCTCAACTCAGGGATCAAACCCACATCTCCTGTGTCTCCTGATTGCAGGGGGTTTCTTTACCACTTGGACACTGGGGAAGCCATCTAACAATATAAATACAAGTTAAAATGAAAGAAGGTAACCCTATAAGTATCAACTTTTCCATTTGGGAAAAGACATAAATTTGTAATTCTTTGCAATTTAGTAATACTTCAAATTACAATGGTGATTAGTAATAATCAGAATGAAACCAAAGAAATCCCATAGTAAATGGGTACAAATTTGCTAAAAATGTGGTTCATATTTACCTGAATGAATTAATAGTGGCCCAATAGTCAAAAAGAGAAAGAAATTTAAATAGTATAGAATATTGTATGATTAGCACAGTAAATGATGCTCTTGAATTCTTCAAGTGGAAAGAGTTTAACATAATTGGGCACTAGTTAGGATAATATGTCATTGACACATCTTATTTGTATGGCTGCTAATTAGCACCAACATCCACTTCAGATAGGGTCTTTCCCCTAGAAATACAGAAAACCATAGATCTAGCAGTAGGTTCAAAGTCATGGAAATCAACAAAGACAAAGAAGTCTGAACACCTTTGCTTCACTGTTTATGTGGCAGATATTCTATGAAAATGATTGTTATACATGTGTGCATGCTCAGTCACTTCAGTCGTGTCCAACTCTTTGTGAGCCCATGGACTGTAGCCTGTCAGGCTCCTCTGTCCACACGATTTTCCTGAAAGATTCCAGGGAATCTTCCTGACCCAGGGATTGAACCCACATCTCTGGCATTGGTGGCTTTACCACTGAGCCACCTGGGAAATACTTGTGTATAATGTTTATTGGTAGACATCGTGAAAGATTGTTCACATCATGTGCAAGGCATTTGTTTTCCCCAAGATAAAGCAATCTTCCAGCCCATATTTCTTTGTAAATAGCTGTTCAAAGGCAGTAATGGGGACTGCAGAAATAAGTGAATTGTTCTCATATAATCATAACTGTGTCATAAGTTGGGAAATTGTTTTGAAGTTTAGAGCTCCCCTTTGAATAACAATGATGCCTAGGCTAGTGAAGATTAAACTGCAGCATTAGAAACTGTAAGTGGTTTCCAGTCCTTGGAGACAGTTGCAGATGGGTATAGCTATCCACTATACCCTAAAGACCTTGAAGGAAACAATGATTTGAAGAACATTAAAGTACTTTCATTATTTTAAAATAAAACCATCCAAGGTAGGGTTTTTTTTTTTATCCTATTTTCACCCCAACCCTCTTTATGTCCATAAGAATAATACGGACTGAAGTGGTAATAGAAAATATGACACACTCATCCAGGAAGTTGTACAGTGTTTTTTTTTTAAATACATCTCTACTATATATAAAATGTGTAACCTATTCAGGACCCACTGAATAGCACGGGAAACTCTGTTCAGTACTTTGTAACGACCTATATGGAATAATAATCTAAAACAGTAGATATATGTATAGGTATAACTGATCCACTTGGTTGTATAGCAGAAACTAACACAATATTGTAAATCAATTATACTCCAATAAAAATTTTAAAAGTAAATAAAAATAAGTGCATTTCTTCCATATCACTCCATCAAAGGCACACTTTTAAAGATAGTGGGCACGCTTATAAAAGGATCAATTGTTCAATTTTTTTTCTGAGTTTCTATCTTGAGTGAGACATTATCTGTAGGGCTGTCAGTAGCTCAGTAGATGTATTCTGTCCCATCAATCTCTGGACTGCTCTCAAACATGCTACAGGGATGGGAACACCCATCAGCTGGCAAGCCTCTGCTCAATATAGGAGCAACAAGAAAAGGATTCTCAAGTGTTTTCTTTAAACTCTCTTTTTCTACAGAAGTTAACTGGAAATGACCTAGATATTATAGAGTGATGATTTAATATTTTATTGTCCTATAGACATTTCAGCAAAGCCAGTGTTTTATGTCCTGCACAGTTATGATGGGAATGAAGTGGTAAGGTTTTATTTTTATTAGAATCAGATAGTTTTTGTTGTCTCTGACAGCCTTGAACTCAATAGTGTGCCATATTCAATGATAATATCTTTAACATAATAATCCCCTCACTGTTGTAACACCAGATGAATCTGAAACGAGGGGCTGAATGGAATAATTTCATTCTGAGAGAAAATTTGAAGCAAAGCAATCTTGAGCTATCCTGTGAAGTGGTGCTCTGTTTTCAGTAGAATTTGCTGAAACATGTTAGGATATATTCTATAAAATTTTTGTTTCATTTCTTCACTGTACTTAGGAAACTACTGCTTACTAGGCACTTTGAAAATTAAAGGAAAAGGAGAATATTGATATAGAGAAGGATACCTCATCACTATTACCTGTGTTTTAGTCAGATATTAAAGTACTGTTTCCCAATAAATACCTCCAACAAATACCTCCAACTCTGACCTCTTCCCTCAAGTATCTAATAAGCCATATACTTAGATGTTACAAAATCTCTATTCCATTGTTCCAAACCTACATGTCTCCACTGAACCAGATGTTTTCCCTTAAATCTCTGATTCTTTCTACACTATTACAATTTTTAAGGTCATCCAAGATTTTTTGAAATTTTCTTTTTGTTGTGAAGCAAACTCTCCCCACCATGACAACTAAATAATTTCCAAGATCCGTTCAAGTTACTTTACACTCATATCCATTCCCTTTTTTTGCATTTCTACCATTGCAATCTGGGCTTCCTTGATGGCTCAGACAGTAAAGAATCCTCCTGCAATGCAGGAGACCCAGATTTGTTCCCTGGGCCTGGACGATACCCTGGAGAAGGGAATGGTTACCCACTCCAGTATTCTTGCCTGGAGAATCATGTCTTCTGGAGAACTGTGTCTCTTGGAGAATTGTGTCTAACTTTTGGAACTCCTTAAAGAGAACATCCACCAAGTACTACCAATAATCTACTCTTACTATGAACTTTCTTCTGAGCTTCCAAGGTAGCGCTAGTGGTAAAGAACCCACCTGCCAAGACAGGAGAGATAAGATATAGAAGTTCCATCCCTGGGCAGGGAAGATCTGCTGTAGGAGTGCAAATGAATCCACTCCATATTCTTGCCTGGAGAATCACATAGACAGAGCATCCTGGCAGGCTACAGTCCATAGAGCTGCAAAGAGTCAGACATGACAGAAGTGACATAGCACACACCATTGCAACAACCTCTGTAACACTTCCCAATGGTTATATACAGCATTTTCCTATTTTTCTTTTGGTTTTATTGAGATAATATTAACATAGAGTACTGTATGAATTTAAGATGTGCAACATAATGACTTGATTTACATACATCATGAACTGATTACCGTAAACTTAGTGAACATTTATCATTTCACATATATAGCAATTTTATTTGCTTCAGTTCAGTTCAGTCACTTAGTTGTGTCCGACTCTTTGCGACTCCATGTATCGCAGCACGCCAGGCCTCTCTGTCCATCACCAACTCCCGGAGTACACTCAGACTCACGTCCATCGAGTCAGTGATGTCATCCAGCCATCTCATCCTC
>SJYX01002878.1:125976-147534 GCA_006410675.1 Oreotragus oreotragus | reverse complement strand
CTGATGGACATCTAGGTTGTTTCCATGTCCTGGCTATTATAAACAGTGCTGCAATGAACATTGGGGTACATGTGTCTCTTTCTATTCTGGTTTCCTCGGTGTGTATGCCCAGCAGTGGGATTGCTGGGTCATAAGGCAGTTCTATTTGCAATTTCTTAAGGAATCTCCACACTGTTCTCCATAGTGGCTGTACTAGTTTGCATTCCCACCAACAGTGTAAGAGGGTTCCCTTTTCTCCACACCCTCTCCAGCATTTATTGCTTGTACACTTTTGGATCGCAGCCATTCTGACTGGTGTGAAGTGGTATCTCATTGTGGTCTTGATTTGCATTTCTCTGATAATGAATGACGTTGAACATCTTTTCATGTGTTTGTTAGCCATCCGTATGTCTTCTGGGGGTTCTGGACAGTCACCATCTGCCTCACAAGAGGTGCCAGCGGTACACCCAGAAATCTTGCTGTCTTTTAAATTCTACACCATTTACCTCCTTGCTGATTGTCTCAAGACTAGTCATAATCTGTCTCTCTCATCCCTCAATTCCTAAAAACTGAGCCAGCACTGGATGGCAACTTAAAAACAGAGGAACAGACAGCCAGATAAAATTAGGAAGAAACGATAAATTGACATCTTGAGAATAAGTAGTCATCGTTAGCACCATCAGCCCATTACTGATACCAGAGTAACTTGCTAAACTCCATAGTGTGAAGGACCCACTGATCTCCATTAAGGAATACAGTCCAAGACCACTTGCCTTTTATCTTCAGGGAGAAGAAAGCCTGCTGACTTCCTTTTTCTGGTCTGAACCATTGTTGAGGGGATGTCTATGTTCTCATATAAAATCATAATCTACTTTCCCTCACCCCTGCAATTAAAAATAAATCTGATTTCTGTGTCTTACACATAACAGTTCCCTAGACTGCAGGTTATCTTCTATAAGTTGGCTTTGACATATGTACATACTATCTGCTGTAAACCAACAATCTAACCCTACATTTCTCCCATGCCCTCTTGCAGTGTTTCCTCTTGTGCTGTGGGGAGAAAAACTCAGTCTTGCATTCT
This sequence comes from Oreotragus oreotragus, assembly GCA_006410675.1. Lineage (NCBI taxonomy): Eukaryota > Metazoa > Chordata > Mammalia > Artiodactyla > Bovidae > Oreotragus > Oreotragus oreotragus. The sequence goes on along the minus strand of SJYX01002878.1, from coordinate 146,474 downwards.
CTTCTGATATTGTGTGGACATCTAATTTCCTGTGAGCAAGATTTTCTAAGATAAAATAAATCCTTTCCAAATAATGAGATATCCATGAATGTACTCATCTATATCTTCAACTGAGAGGAACTGACAAACAAATAAAACATTTTTCTCTAATTTTTAAAAGTAGTTTTTATAATATACAAGAAACATATCAATTGCTTTTCTACATGTCTGACACACATTAAATCCTGTTGGTTCTTTATGTCTGATGGAGACTGTAGTCACTAAGATGACTCAGCAAACTCCTGGGAACTAACTGTTCAGGTATATTGCTAATTTTTTTCAAGAAAAAAAAATCAAATAACTGCAATTTTAAGGAACATTAAAAAGGCAACATATATATATTGTAAAGTGTGTAGTCTCATGAAACACTGAAAACAGAGTATTTGGATTTGGTACTAAAAGGAAAGAGAAAATGACCCTTCTCTTTATGGGTCTCAAATCCTGAACAAATCAATGAAAAGTGAAAATGTTCATTGTTCAATCATGTCCAACTCTTTGCAACCCCATGGACTGTAGCCCACCATGCTCCTCTGTCCATGGGATTCCACAGGCAAGAATACTGGAGTGGGTAGCCACATCCTTCTCCATGGGATCTTCCCATCCACATTCATTGGTCTTTTGACTTAATAATTGTTGTATGCCAAGTGCTAATCTGAGGTATGAGAAATCTTTTATCTATTTGGTTATGTGGTTTAGGAGGAATATTGTGCATATTATATTTGGAGCCATCCAAATCTTTATGGCTTTAACTCCAATAATTTTACTAAGATTGGTGGAAATTATGTGAACAAGAATCCAGAAACTCACTGAAATCTTTGTTTTTAGTATTATTTTGGACCAGTAGTACCAATAAGCCAATATCCCAATTGTCCACGATCTCATTTTTGAATAGAGATTCCTCAGGAATTTAAGGAAAGAGATTATCAGTGAGATTTAATATGGTAATTTTCTTTGCACAGTTGTATAGTAGATTCTTTCCTATTAAATTAGACCTTGTGTGTCAAAAAGGAGAAAGAATGTTTCTTGGGTAAAGATCTAAATGATGAGAAAAGAGAAAAAGAGTTCTGGGCAGTTTTAGAGAATTAACTGAATCAACTTGTTGACTACAAGAAAGAAGTCACAGCCATGCTGAGGTTTAACGTTGAATGTGCCTGCATCAGTCTAAATTTTCAAGATTGTCCTTTATAGTTAGGGAAACATCCCTGTGAACTCAAAGGGTAAAATGGGACATTGGACACTTCTGTTCCACTTGAAAGAATCCTTTGTTCTTCAGTTTCTTGGCTAATGCAGGATAGCTGATTTTTCAATATCTGTTTGGCTTCCAGTATCTCCAAGTGGCTTTATCAAGAGATTCCCTACTATGGTGTTCTAGGACAGGAGTGGGAACATCCAGTTACATTATCTATAAGGTTGTCAATTTATTGATGTATTTATTTATTTATTTATGTTCCTTTTTTTCCTAACGTTTCTTCAAAATTGTTAGCCAGTGGATGAAAATTTGGCAATGACACTGTTTTCCATTTTAGTATTTGTTTGCCTATTAAATCCTCTCTTGCTCCATAGACCATATATAAAAAGTGAGACGATAATGAATCCCACCTGCTTCAAAATATACTGTTGAATACTTACTTAGCTTATCCCAGAAGTCTCCAATGTGTACATCCTTTCTTTGCTTATAACAGGAATCTTCCAACTATACCTTCTACCTTTTTTGTAAACAGTTTTATTGGAATTCAGTCATACGCCCACATTTGTTTTGTCTGTGTCTATCTTCACTTTAAAATAGCAGAGTTTAGTAGCTGTTACAGGTACCAGATGGCCAGCAAAAACCTAAATTATTTGCTATCTGGCCCTCTACAAAAATGTTTGATGATCGCTGATATATAGAACTGAATTATAGACTAATCTAGTTTCAAAGAAAAGACTTCAGGGATGATAGCCTCCAGAAAAAGAACAAAACAAAACTTTGTATAACATAAAACTTTTTCTAATGTCCTCTAAGTTTCTGTACAATACAATGTGAGTTCTCTTAACACAGTCAGGCTTTTCCCATTCTCTTTTTCCTCATCTGTTTATATCTATTGTCCCCACTTATACAAAAATTAATAAATATAGAACTGGGATAACTAGGATTGTATTCCTGGAACTACTTTAAATTTCTGTCTTATTTAGGCTTTAGAAAGCCTTTTACAGGGGCTATAAGTTGAGAACAGAGTTTATAATAATTTTTGACTGACTGTCCTGTTCTGGTGTGGTTTTACTTCACAAATTGAGATTTGGGGTTTCCTGGGCACCCAGGAGGAAATAGAAGCAGGTCAAAATGAAAAGTAGGAGCAGAAGGAAATAAATAATTATTATATGGGACAGGCTAAAAGCTGGTTTGAAACTCAACATTCAAACAGTTAAAATCATGGCAACTGGTACCATCACGTCATGGCAAATAGATGGTGAAAAGTGGAAGCAGTGACAGGTATTTTCTTGGGCTCCAAAATAACTGAGTATGGTGACTGCAGCCTTGAAATTGAAAGATGCTTGCTCCTTGGAAGGAAAGCTATGACAAACTTAGACAGTATATTGAAAAGCAAAGGCATCAATTTGCCAACAAAGGTCTACATAGTCAAAACTATGATTTTTCTAGTAGTCAGGCATGAATGTGAGATTTGAACCACAAAAAAAGGCTTTGGGCCTAAGAATTGATGCTTTCAAGTTGTGGTGCTAGAGAAGACTCTTGAGAGTCCCTTGGGCAGCAAGGAGATCAAATCAGTAAATCCTGAAGGAAATCAACCCTGATTATTCATTGAAAGGACTGATGTTGAAGCTGAAGCTCCAATTCTTTGGCCACCTGATGTGAAGAGCTGACTCATTGGAAAAGATGCTGATTCTGGGAATGATTGAAGACAAAAGAAGAAAAGGGCTGCAGAGGGTGAGATGGTTCAGTGGACACTATTTCTTGGAGATGGTGATGAACAGTGGAGCCTGGCCTATGGCAGTTCATTGAGTTGCAAAGAGTTGGACATGAGTTACTAACTAAACAACTGATGGGGGCAAAGGGATTGTAAGATAAAGGCTGCAAGCTTTTCATATTTTAAAATTTTTGTTTTGGCCAATAAATCTTTTAATTTAAAAATTTTAGAATCTGCATTTTTTTTAACTTTCTTCATACCAAGGCAAATAGAAGGACAGTTGGAAATTTGACTCCCTTTTTGTACTAAAATATCTTTAAATGGGTAAACAATGTTTATAACTAAAATTCTTCAAAATAGTCACTAGGAAATTATTATAGCCTTGGTTAATTATGAAGCATAGAAAAATGTAGGCTTTGTAATGAGCACAAGTCTAGTTGACAGGGAATGCACACTTATACTAAACCAGACCCCTGAGAGTTTGGCAATAGTTGATTCAAAGTTTCATTTGTGACCTCATGTCTTGGACTCTTTAATTAAAAGATAGTTGTCATAATTCTAAATGCTACCATCTCTGAATTCCAGAAGATAGAAAGTGTAGAGAAGAGAGCTCTCCTAGAACCAGACTCCCAGCATCAAAATAAGACAAAATTTAGGAATGCTCTCAAAAGCTTTTGATATGAGTTTCAAAGAAAAATACTATAGTGATGCTTATATGAGAGAACCTTCTGGGAACCCTGGTTCTTGGACCTGTGTTTTGCAGATAAATTTCTTGTCTCTGCTTATCCTACTTTCTATGAAACTTGTTTTTATTTAGATTCACAACAAAGGCGATAAGGACAGACAAGCACAAAATATAGGGTTGTTAGTAATTAGCAGGTTTCCATCAGGAATTAAAATTTTTGTTTAGGTAATCAAAGAATTTCTAAAAAAAAAAAAAAATTATTCCTAAAACTGCAAATGGACTTCAGAGTGGAGGAGGCTGACAAAAACAAATTAGAGAGCGAAGCCAGTGCAAAGCATACTCTCCTGAATGTAAATTTGTGCAGTCATTGTGGAAAACAGTACAGAGGGCTCTCAAAAAACTAAAATAGAACTATCATATGACCAAGCAGTTCTATTCCTGGGTACGTAGTTGAAGAAAAACAAAAACACTAATTTGAAAAGATACATGCACCCTAATGTTCATAGCAACATTATTTACAGTTGCCAGGGAGGGGGTACATATGTATACCTATGCTGATTCATGTTGATGTATGGCAGAAACTAGCACAATATTGTAAAGCAATTATCCTCAAATTAAAAAAATAAAAAACTATCATGTAAGAAATGAATTGCCAGTCTATGTTCAATGCAGGATGCAGGATGCTTGGGGCTGGTGTATGGGGATGATCTGGAGGGATGATGTGGGGTGGGAGGTGGGAGGGAGGTTCATGTTTGGGAGTTCATGTAAAAAAATAAATTAATACAAAAATCTGAAAAAAAAAAAAGATATGAAAGTAACCTAAGTGCCCACCTACATATGAATGGATAAAGAATGGATAAAGATACACACATACACACACACACACCACTTACAGTAGACTACTATTCAGCCATAGAAAGAATGAAATTTTGCCATATACAGCAACATGGATAGACTTGGGAGATATTATGCCAAGTGAAGTAAGTCAGACAGAGAAAGACAAATACTGTATGGTATTAACTTATGTGGAATCTAAAATATACAACAAACTAGTGAATGAAATTTTAAAAAAGCAAACTCACAGATATAGAGAATAAACTAGTGGTTGCTAGTGAGTATGGAGGGTCAATATAGGGGTAGAGGAATGGAAAGTTCAAACTACTGGGTGTAAGACAGGTTCAAGGATGTATTGTACAAATGGAGACTGTAGTCATTATTTTGCAGTAACTGTAAATTGAAAATAACCTTTAGAAGTTGTATACAAAACAATTTAAAAATTGTATGTAAAATTAAAAAAAAAATTTTGTTTTTAAGACATACTTCTTTGCAGTGATTGGGGAAATCCCTGAGTGGTAGGTTAAAAAACCTAAGTAGTATGTTCTTCTGAGGTGAACACCTCAGGCCATGATGACAGAGGTTTTCACTGCATATCACTGTGGACTGTGAACTGGTGACTCCCTAAAAAGGACCTCCTTACTTCCCTGAAAAAAAAAAATTCAAAAACCCTGTTAAAGTCAAGTTTATTGCTACCTATAGCAAATGAGATGAGTACCATGACAGATTCTTAGTATGGTGTTGGAAGGCAAAGGACAAGATTGAGAAAATCTTAAAGTTTCCTGAGTCATCTATAAAGAAGACTTTCCAAAACAGAGATGGATTGGGATTGGGCAGATAAACTATATACTTAGCATATAAAGTATATACTTTATATAGGCAGACCCAACAAGATAAGCCTTTTGAAGTAAGACTTGAAGAATGATAATTCCTTTGATAAAGCTAAATGGACACTCTACTGTTTGGAGAAGGGGGTTATAACCTGCCTAAGAGCTAGATGATGATCTTCTCTTCACATAAAGAGAGTTTCAGGAAGTTCTTGAAACAAACAATAGTTATTTGCAACTTCATTATCTTAGGCAAGAAAGTCATGTCAAGGTTTAGAGTTACATAGTACTTACATTATAAGAATGATCTTAGTTTGTAATACAATTTCACTGCATAACTATACATGACTAAGTTCTAACATATCTCCTGGACATACATGATTTATGTAAGCAGATGTCTGTAAAATGTACATGAAGGATACCTAACCAAACTACAAGGGTAAGTGCTGTGAATATGGGGATTGGCAACAAAAATGATAGAAAGAAATTGTCTTCATCTTTATTTTTTGAAACTTGTGTTGATATTTCAATAATATTTATATCTCGATTGTATAATTAAATATATAATAAATATTTAAATTTAATTTTTCTAAGATATTATTCTTTTGTACTGTACTAGAGGATGTTATAATTCAATCATGTACTGAGTAAATTTTTAATTAAATAATTTAGTGCTTCACAGAAATAATTTTCCCCATTATTTAGCATTAATATTCAAAATGAACTAAAAGCCATGTGATTAAGACATAGCCAAAGCAAATTATGCTCAAAATCTAAAAGCATCATAAATGCTGATGAAAGATAATTAGAATAGATTCACAATGTTTATTCAAAAGCAAACTTCAAAACTAAGATTTAAGCATCATGTGGGATATGAACTTGGTTTTCTACAGCAAATTAGTCAATTTCCCAGTTTCTTTCAGTGACCTGTGAAATTTTCAGACATTTTCATTTGTTTTCTGCTGTTATGTTGGCTATATCATATTTACTTAACTATACATGTTTGTGTGTTTCTAAGAATTAATTGAAAAGTATTGTAAAGTATAAAGAACACTATGACAATTAGTTTCTTTATCCAGATTTCATACATTCAACAATGTCTTTTTTGCCTTAATTATTTCAGAAATATATATTATTCAACAAGAGAGAAAAAAGATTTAAATCCTTAAAATTTTATCCTCTTCACACTTCTTCCTGAATATTTTAAATAATGTAAAATTGCCAGAATGTCATCTGATGAATATAAAAGTACAAAAAGAACACCTAACAGAAGCACACCAGTGAAAACCACTGGAACGTTTTCATACTTGAACTAAAATTAGTTTAGCTTGTGGCACTAGGGGCTAACACAGTCAAAGGAAGCCTGTGGCATCTCTGAAAATACTATGAAAGAAACGACATTTGTAGAATCTACATATAAGCTGAATAATTCTAGGGAATTATCAATGATATGAGGGCTATTTAGATGCTGTAAAGAAGTGGGAACAGCTCACTGGTTGATTGTCTTATTTTTGCTAAGGAAATGGGCAGAATGATGTATGTTTTTATAAACTTTTAGTAAGAAGTCAGCAATAACTTTGGAGAAAGGTTTGGCAATTATTTTGGAGCTGTGGTGCTATCTAGAGTATAGTCTGTCAGAAACAAGGCTGGTACTCTGTTTGAAAAATTATAGTTCTATTATGAGCAAAGAATATCCTTTGAGATAGAATATCCTTATGAGAAAGAATATCCTTCTTAATTACAGTATAAACTTTATGAAAGTTAAATCAAACAATGTTATGCATTGAATATTTTTTAAATCATTATATATTTGTGTTTAATTTGCATTTTTAAATATCAAGAATTATTTTCTTATAGTCAGTTATTTGCATTCTAATGTGTGTGTTATCTATTAATGAAATTCTGGCAAATTTGAAAAAAAATATTAAACACTAATCTGTTACTGAACATATATAAGACATTTCATTTGTCTATGTGATTAACATTTCCTTATTGATATCCATGTTTTTAATGATTAATTTTATTAACTTATGGTGTCATGTTTTTGCACATTATATGCTATTTTTATTTTAATACTGCTTATGATATCTTAATGTATGCTTTATGTGGTTGTATATGTAGATTTTTTATCAAAGTTTTTATTTTTGTAAAAAATAAATCATTCCTACAAATTTTATGCTTTATGTTAATTTTTTCAAATTTATCCTTTGATCCATTTGGAAAAAAATATGCTGCATAATATATAACTTCATTTTCTTTCACAAGAAATTAATAATTTCCCCAGTAGTGCTTTCGATTCCTTAATTCTTTCAGCAGTATTGTATGTTTTCATTTTTGAGTTTTACATTATCAAGATTTCCTATAGACTTTGTGAAGAATAGAAAGAGTTGAGAAGTTCAGTTCAGTTGCACAGTCTTGTCTGACTCTTTGCAACCCCATGGACTGCAACATGCAAGGATTCCCTGTCCATCACCAACTCCTGGAGCCTATTCAAACTCATGTCCATCTAGTTAGTGATGCCATCCAACCATCTCATCTTCAGTCGTCCTCTTCTCCTCCTGCCTTCAAACTTTTCCAGCATAATGGTCTTTTATAATGAGTCATTTCTTTGCATCAGGTGGCCAAAATATTGGAGTTTCAGCTTCATCATCAGTCCTTCCAGTGAATATTCAGGACTGATTTCCTTTAGGATGGACTGGTTGGATCTCCTTGCAGTCCAAGGGACTCTCAAGAGTCTTCTCCAACATTGCAGTTCAAAAGCATTAATTCTTCAGCACTCATCTTTCTTTATAGTTCAACTCTCACATCCATACATGATGTAGTCTGCATATAAGTTAAATAAGCAGGGTGACAATATACAGCCTTGATGTATTCCTTTTCCTATTTGGAACCAGTCTGTTGTTCCATGTCCAGTTCTAACTGTTGCTTCCTGACCTGCATACAGGTTTCTCAAGAGGCAGGTCAGGTGGTCTAGTATTCCCATCTCTCAGAATTTTCCACAGTTTATTGTGATCCACACAGTCAAAGGCTTTGGCATAGTCAATAAAGCAGAAATAGATGTTTTTTTGAAACTCTCTTGCTTTTTCCATGATCCAGTGGATGTTGGCAATTTGATCTCTGGTTCCTCTGCCTTTTCTAAATCTACCTTGAACATCTGGAAGTTCATGGTTAATGTATTGCTGAAGCCTGGCTTGGAGAATTTTGAGCATTATTTTACTAGAATGTGAGATGAGTGCAATTGTGCAGTAGTTTGAGCATTCTTTGGCATTGCCTTTCTTTGGGATTGGAATAAAAACTGACCTTTTCCAGTCCTGTGGCCACTGCTGAATTTTCCAAATTTGCTGGCATATTGAGTGCAGCACTTTCACAGCATCATCTTTCAGGATGTGAAATAGCTCACCTCCACTAGCTTTTTTCATAGTGATGCTTCCTAAGGCCCACTTAACCTCACATTACATGATGGTCTGGCTTTAGGTGAGTGATCACACTCTTGTGATTATCTGAGTAATGAAAACCTTTTTTATACAGTTCTTCTGTGTATTCTTGCCACTAATATCTTCTGCTTCTGTTAGGTCCATACCATTTCTGTCCTTTACCGAGCACATCTTTGCTTGAAAAGTTACCTTGGTATCACTAATTTTCTTAAGGAAGAAGAGATCTCTAGTCTTTCCCACTCTATTGTTTTCCTCTATTTCTTTGCATTTTTCGCTGAGGAATGCTTTCTTATCTCTCCTTACTATTCTTTGGAACTCTATATTTAAATGGGTATATCTTTCCTTTTCTCCTTTGCTTTTCATCTCTCTTCTTTTCACAACTATTTGTAAGGCTTCCCCAGACAGTCATTTTGCTTTTTTGCATTTCTTTTTCTTGGTGATGATCTTGATTCCTGTCTCCTGTACAATGTCACAAACCTCCATTCATAGTTCATCAGACACTCTGTCTATTAGATCTAATCCCTTAAATCTATTTCTCACATCTTCTGTATAGTCATAAGGGATTTAATTTAGGTCACACTTGAATGGTCTATTGGTTTTCCCACTTCAATTTCAGTTTGAATTTGGCAATAAAGAGGTCATGATCTTAGCCACAGTCAGCTCCTGGTCTTGTTTTTGCTAACTGTATAGAGCTTCTCCATCGTTGGCTGCAAAGAACATAATCAATCTGATTTCAGTGTTGACCATCTGGTGATGTCCATGTGTAAAGTCTTCTCTTGTGTTTTTGGAAGAGGGTGTTGACTATGACCAGCACGTTCTCTTGGCAGAACTCTATTAGCTTTTGCCTTTCTTCATTCTGTACTCCAAGGGCAATTTTGCCCATTACTCCAGGTGTTTCTTGACTTCCTACTTTTACATTCCAGTCCCTTATAACAAAAAGGACATCTTTTTTGGTTGTTAGTTCTAGAAGGTCTTGTATGTCTTCATAGAACCATTCAACTTCAGCTTCTTCAGCATTACTGGTCGGGGCATAAACTTGGATTACCATATTGAATGGTTTGCCTTGGAAACGAACAGAGATCATTCTGTCCTTTTTTAGATTGCATCCAGGTACTGCATTTTGGACTCTTTTGTTGACTATGACGGCTACTCCATTTCTTCTAAGGGATTCCTGCCCACAGTAGTAGATATAACCACAATCACAGATACCTAGCCAATCTGATCACACAGACCACAGCACTGTTTAACTCAGTGAAACTAAGTCATGCCATGTGGGGCCATCCCAGATGGACGGGTCATTTTGGAAAAGTCTGACAGAATGTAATCCACTGGAGAAGGGATGGCAAACCACTTCAACATTCTTGCCTTNACCACAATCACAGATACCTAGCCAATCTGATCACACAGACCACAGCACTGTTTAACTCAGTGAAACTAAGTCATGCCATGTGGGGCCATCCCAGATGGACGGGTCATTTTGGAAAAGTCTGACAGAATGTAATCCACTGGAGAAGGGATGGCAAACCACTTCAACATTCTTGCCTTGAGAATCCCATGAACAGTATGAAAAGGCAAAAGGAAAGCACACTGAAAGATGAACTCCTCAGGTCGGTAGGTGCTCAATATGCTACTGGAGATAAGTAGAGAAATAATGCCAAAAAGAATGAAGGAATGGAGCCAAGGCAAAAACAACACCCAGTTGTGGATGGGACTGGTGATAGAAGCAAGGTTTGATGTTGTAAAGAGCAATGTTGCATAGGAATCTAGAATGTTATGTCTATGAAGCAAGGCAAATTGGAAATGGTCAAACAGTAGATGATAAGAGTGAATGTTGACATTCTAGGAATCAATTCTTCTTCACTTTCTGCCATGAGGGTCGTGTCATCTGTGCATCTCAGGTTATTTATACTTTTCCCAGCAATGTTGATTCTGGCTTGTGCTTCATCTAGCCCTGAATTTCACATGATGTACTCTGCAAATAAGTTATATAAGCAGGGTGACAATATACAGCCTTAATGTATTCCTTTCCCAATTTGGAAACAGTCTGTTGAACTGGGAAATTATATTCTAACTGGGATGTTTTGTTCACTCTCTCTTCTATTTTCCGATTGCATTCAAATGAACTTCAGGAAGCTGTCAAAATTCAACTGTTTTTGACCTATCAGAAATAAATATAGTATAGTCTAATCTGTGGTTCAAATTAATATTGCAAATTTCTCAATGATTTCAGGTTGTTTTTCTCTCCCTGGATAGATGTATATATTGTGGAAACTGTCATCTACTAGACTTAACATTTGTGGTCTCCCCCAAATTCATATGCTGAAGCCTAAATCCTCAATGGGATTTGGAGTTGGGGTCTTTGGGAGGTAATTAGATCATCGGGATGCAGCCCTTATAAATGGAATTAGTGCCCGTATAAGAAGAGACACAAGAGAAGGGATCACTCTCTCAACTTTCTTCCATGTAAGGATGTGTCAAGAATACAACAAAGAATGTTGAAAACCAAGCAAATGCCAGGTCTGCTGGCACCTTGATCTTGCTCTTCCTGGCCTCCAGAACTGTGAGAAATAAATATTTGTTGTCAAAGCCACCCAATCTATGGTATTTTGTCATAGTACCTGGACTTATTAAGACAGTATTTGTATAAATACAGCTTTATAATAATGATACCTGAAGTTAGACTGACAGTACTAGAGTTACTGTTTCAGGAGAAACCAAGTTTTTCTCTTCATTTTTATTTTGCAAAGTCTTTCAAGGAAAGTTATAAAATGAATGGAACTTTTAGTCTCTCTTGATTTCAAAATAAAATATAGCACTGTTATATTTGTAACTATACAATTAAATGTGATTTATATTCCAATGAGCCATAATTAATTTGATTACATTCTTTGTTCCTTTTAAAAATGTGATTTTTCACAACCAATTTATCACTAGAAGGAAGAGAAAAATGAGCTAATATGGTCTTTTTATTTCAAATAAAAAATGAATTTGAGGAACTATATTTGATTTTGAATTCTAACGTTAAGTATTGTCTCTTGAGAGTCAGTATATAAATGTAAACATTTCTCATAAGGATGTCTTAATGTACCACCAGTGATGAATGCCTTGTAAAAAGCCTACTGGTTTATTTTCCCTTTCTGAACCACTTCAAACAGTCCATTGAAGAATCCTACTGCTCCCTTACAGCTAGGTAAAAGTAATGCTGTCTCTTATTTATATGCAATATATAGAACATTTGCAAAACACATTTGCATATAATTGCACAATTGTACATACAATTGCACACAAATGCACATAATGTGCATATAATTGAACATACAATTACACAAAATACCCACATTTAGGTAGGTTTTAAAAAAAATTATATCATTGCTTATTTTTTTTGCTTTTTTGGTGTGTGTTTTTTTTAATTTTTATAATATTGTGCTGGTTTCTGCAATACAACAATGCAAACCAGTCATAATTATACATATATCCCCTGCTTCCAGTGCCTCCTTCTCCTTTCCTCATCTCAGTCCTCTGGGTTATCACAGAGTACCAGATTGGGCTCCCTGTGCTATGCAGCAACTTCTTACCATCTTACACATGATAGAGTGTATATGTTGCTGCCATTTTCTCCATTCATCCCATTCTCTGCTTCCTCCACTATGTTAAAAAATCTGTTCTATACATCTGAACCTCCATTCCTTCCCTGAAAATAGTTTCGATATTATTTTTCTAAATTCCATATATATGTGTATGTATTAATATACTGTATTCACTTTTCTCTTCCTGACTTATTTCATTCTGTGTAACCAGCTTTAGTTTCATCTGTCTCACTACAACAGACTCAAATTTGCTTTTTTATGGGTGAGTAATATTCCATTGCTTATATCTACCAGAGCTTCTTTATATTCATCTATTAATGGACATATAGGTTGTTTCCATGTCCCGGCTATTGTAAATAGTGTTGCAATGAACCTTGGGGTACATGTGTGTTTAAGAATAGTGGTTATCTCAGGGTATATGCCCAGTAGTGGGGATGATAGATCATATGGTAGATTTATTCTTAGTTTTTTTTTTTTTTTTAAAGAATCTCCATATTGTTCTCCAAAATGACTGTGTCAGTTTACATTCCCACCAACAGTATAGAAAGGTTCCTTTTTCTTCACATCCTTTCCTGCATTTATTGTTTGTATATATTTTTACAGTGACCGTTAATTAGTGATGTTGATATCTGTTCAGGTGTTTATTGACCAATTGTATGTATTCTTTGGAGCAATGCCTGTTTAAGTCTTCTGCACATTTTTTGATCGGGCTGTTTGTTTTCTTAAATTGAGATCTCTGAGCTGCCTTAATGTTCTGGAGATGAATGCTTTGTTAGTTGTTTCCTTTGTTTTTTTTTTCCATTCTGAGAACTGTCTTCTAATCTTATTTTTTGTTTATTCTTTCCTTTGGGCTTCCCAGGTGACTTAATGGTAAAGAGTCTGCTTGCCAATGCAGGAGCTGCAGGAGATGCAGCTCAATCCTTGGGTTAGGAAGATCCCTGGAGGAAGCAATGGCAACCCATTCCAATATCCTTGCCTGGAGAATCCCATGGACAGAGGAGTCTGGCAGACTACAGTTCATGGGGTTGAAAAAAGTACAACCGATAAAGCATGTAAGCCCTTTTCACCATTGTTTTCTTTGCTGTGTGAAAACTTTTAAGTTTAATTAGGTCTCATTTATTTGTTTTTGGTTTTATTTCTGTTACTCTAAGAGGTGGTTCAAAGAGGATCTTTCTGTGATGTATGTCAAAGAGTGCACTGCCTATGTTTTCCTCTTAGAAAGCACGTAGTGATATTTTTAAAATTTCTAGTAACCAGCAGAAATACTTGGGAGGAAATATTTAAATCTGCAATAATAGTATTAAGTGGTAGGCTGAACAATGGCCTCTTAAAGATATCCATGTTGGAATCCCCAGAACCTGTGAATATGCTACTTTAGCTGTGAGTATGTTACCTTACATGACAAAAGAAACTTTGTTAATAGGAATAATTTAAAGACCTTGAGATGGTCAGGTTGTCTGAGTAGGCTGAAGTTACTCATCAGGGTTCTTATAAAAAAGAGGCTAGGCAGTCATAGTTGGAGATATGATAACAAAAGCAGAGGCAAAAGTGATGTGAATGCTGGAAGGGACTATGAGTTATTAAATGGCAGCTGCTTCTATAAGCTGGAAAAAATATGGAAAAGGATTATACCCAAAGCCTCCAAAAGGAAAGAAGCTGAGCTCTTCAGTTTACTCCACTGAGACTGATTCTGAACCTCTGGCCTCCAAAACTGTAAGATAATTAACTTCTGTTGCTTTAAGTCACTAAGGTTGTCGTAATTTGCTACATCAGCAATGAAAAGTTATACAAGTAGTATCTTATTTTTCAAGTTCCCTCAAGTACCTGAAATATTATATTATCTAAAACAAGTGCATCTGTGTATATACACAAAGAAATTAAAAACTAAGAGTCATATAGTTTATTCACTTCATTGTACAGCAGAAATTAACACAACATTTTAAAACAACTATGAAAGTGAAAGTAGTCACTCAGTCGTGTCTGCCTCTTTGAGATCCCATGGATTATAGCCCACCCGGCCCCTCTGTCCAAGGGATTTTCCAGGCAATAATGCCGGAGTGGTTTGTAATTCCCTTCTTCAGGGCCTCTTCCTAACCTGGGAATCAAACCTGAGTCTCCTACATTGAGGGTAGAGTCTTTAGCACCTGAGCCAACAGGAAAGCCCAAGAGCAACTATACCCTAATTAAAAACAAAAAACAGTCTTTGTATATGTATTCTTTTCTTTCTTTGCATTTTTGATACCTATACTCTGTTTGAAATACTTCTTTCAAGAATATAGAGTTGACTTGATAAATATCCTAAAGAGATACTGAGACAATATTGCCTCACATATAACTTATTTTATAATTTTTCTACCACATTCTTGAAAGTACAGTCCTGTTTTATTTTTCTATGCTTATAAAGAAAGTTGTATGTATCAGCATACTGAGGAGTCAAGGAGTAAAATAATGCATTTTATTGAAATTTTGAAACTGAGAAGTATAATGACTTAAGCTATAATCTTTATTTTAAAGGATTGTATTTACTGTGGAATAAGGAGAAGAAACTATAACTAGATCCATGTTTAAAGCTTTATGTGGAAGGTAATAATGTTTTTGGCTTTTGTTTTTAAATAAGGTTTTTACTTTTACTAAGGAAAAGAATAAGAAGTTTTATATGTGTTTTATACAACTTTTTTTTCAATTAAAAGTTGTCTCCAATTTACAGTATTTTTCTAATATTAGAAAATAACAAACTCCTAACAAAATGTCTAGATTTAACTTTGTCTACAGGCCTCTTGGGCTACCCTGATAGCTCAGTTGGTAAAGAATATGCCTGCAGTGCAGGAGACCCGAGTTTGATTCCTGGGTCAGGAAGATCCACTGGAGACAGGATAGGCTATTCACTCCAGTATTCTTGGGTTTCTCTTGTGGCTCAGCTGGTAAAGAATTCACCTGCAGTGTGGGAAACCTGGGTTAGATCCCTGGGTTGGGAATATCCCCTAGAGGAGGGAAAGGGTACTGACTCCAGTATTCTGGCCTGGAGAATTCCATGGATGGAGGGGCCTGGTGGGCTGCAGTCCATGAGGCTGCAAAGAATCAGCACATCTGAGGAACTGCGCACACACATGTTTCTCCTATTAGAATAGAATCTACAAGATTAGGAGCTGGCTATTTTCTGATCAGTGATATATTCTTAATAGCAGGAGAAGTATCTTCCTCGGAGTACACAGTCAATGAATATTTGCCAAATGAAAGATTTTGGAAAATATAAATTCCATAAAAGAGATGACTGAAAGTAATCTATTCATATTTTTATGAGTTTATTGGCCACACAATTATATATTAAGTGCACATAAACCTGGTGGGTTTTGTGTGTGTGTGTGTGTGTGTGTCTATCTGTGTGGATGTTTGTGTAGTATTTCAGTTTATCTATAAAATTAAAATGTATTCTCCCAAGTATCTCATAAATTCTGTGCTGTGCTTAGTTGCTCAGTTGTGTTCGACTCTTTGCAACCCCATGGACTGTAGACCACCAGGCTCCTCTGTCCTTAGGGATTCTCCAGGCAAGAATACTGCAGTGGGTTGCTATGCCCTCCTCCAGGTGATCTTCCTAACCCAGGGATTTAACCCAGGTCTCCCACATTGCAAATAGATTCTTTATCTTCTGAGCCACCAGGGAAGCCAATAAATGCTAATAAATGTCATTTAATCCCTTACCTATGACAGACACTCAGGAGCTGTCCTAGACTTCTTACTTATACCTATTATCCACAGTAGCCAGACTTAATATTCTGTGTTAATGGCTGTTAAGTGGCTGCATTTGTAAAGGTGATAACTGAAACAATGGCTTACTCATTTATGAAATAAACCACCATAAATTTGTTGTTGTTGTTCATTCTCTAAGTTATGTCTGACTCTGTGACATCATGAGCTGCAACATGTCAGACTCCTCATCCTTCACTATCTCCTGGAGTTTGCTCAGATTCATGTCCATTGAGTTGGTGATTCTATCTAACCATCTCATCCTCTCCACCCTCTTCTTCTTTTCCCCTCAATCTTCCCAACATCAGGGTCTTTTCCAATGAGTTGACGCTTCACATCAGGTGGCTAAAGTATTGGAGCTTCAGTTTTAGCTTCAGTCCTTCCAAAATATTCATAGATGATTTCCTTTAGGACTGACTAGTTTTATCTCCTTGCAGTCCAAGGTATTCTCAATTTCTTCTCTAGCACCACAGTTTGAAAACATCAATTCTTTGCTGCTCAGCCTTCTTTGTGATCTAACTCCCACATCCATATATGACTACTCGGAAAACCATAGCTTTGACTATGCAGGCTTTTGTGGGTAAAGTGATCCCTCTGCTTTTTAATATGCTGTCTGGGTTTGTCATAGCTTTCCACTATAAATAGAAGATAAGATTCTTTAACAAATCTTATTCCAAATGGCACAATTTGTATTTTCTCCACTTGAATCTGTGGCCTGTGGCTTCTACAACTAATGTGGCAAAAGTGATTTCAAACCTGTTTTGAATCTGTCTTTTGAGAGGACTGAGAGTTTCTCTTATTTTTTAATTTTTATTTTTACTTTATTTTACTTCACAGTACTGTATTGGTTTTGGCATACATTGACATGAATCTGTCATGGGTGTACATGAACTCCCAAACACAAACCCCCCTCCCACCTCCTACCCCACATCATCCCTCCAGATCATCCCCATACACCAGCCCCAAGCATCCTGCATCCTGCATCGAACATAGACTGGCGATTCTATTACATTCCTTTTATAGTGCCAAGTCATAATAGAAAGCCAACTCCCTTTCCATGCTGTGAGGAAGCACAACTAGCCATACTGGGAGACCTTATGGGACAGTAGAAACAGGTACAAGATGGAGTTCAACTGTTTCAGCCCCCAGCCTTTAGAGCCATTTCAGCAAAGGCCACAGGCATCAGGGAGTAGAGATGAGCCAAAATATAATTTAGTGCTGGAATTTGTGTGATATAATAATAGAAACTTCTCATGTAGATCTGGCTTTGGGACTTTGTAGCTGGCACAAGCATAAAGGTCTTGAGGAAATTCATCCTGAAAGGTTGGAAACAGCTTGAGAAAAGTTAATGAGAGTTTGAAGGACACTAAAGAAATGTTACTGGAGACTGGAGAAAAGGTTACATCATAGTCAAAATTTTAGCAAGATAATTGCTCGTAATAATACAGAAAACAGACAGCATACCTAACAGAGTAGTATATTTGCATGGGTATATTTCTACACAGAATATACAAAGTACAAAGTGGCTTCTTCATGCTTCCTATGAGAAAACACAAGAAGATAAATATAATCTAGAAAAGAAAATGTTCACTTTTCAATGAAAATATGGATGACATATTTCCAACTCAAGATGTGGATCTAATCTAAACTATCTTATTCCCTATCCTCTCCACATAGAAAAAGAGGTTCAAACAAAAAATGGAGGGAGGTCCTCAAGGCAAATATAAATTTTATGGTACTTCAAGATCTCAGTGTAAAAATCCTAAGGGTATCACAGTAAGACATTCTATTAAGAACTTAGGAAGATTTAAGGCAGTACTTCACTGAAGCTTTCAGCTACACAAAAGGTATCCTTAGGGTTTTATGAACATCGGTCATGGGCCAGGACTTTCTAGGCACACAATTTTAACTAGTTCTCATCTCAGGTCTTTCAGAGCAGAACATTCTAAAAATCAGAAAGACCTTCAAGAAAAAGATCAAATATAAAAACTGTCCAAGGAATGTTTCAGGCAGAAGAGAAAGTCATGGTTATGACTCCAAAATCTTATTAGGACCTCATGGATTATTTTAAAGAGGAAAAAGTTCTTTTAAATATCTTCTCAATGTTTTTCATTCCAAATGCCTTTTAGAATACCTTTTAAAATTTTAAAACACAACAAGGATTTAACTAACTGAAGAATGGTGCCCCAGGGTTTCCCTGAGTCCAGTGGTTGAGAGTTTGCCTTCTGATTCAGGGGGTTTGGGTCTGACCTTTGGTCAGGGAGCTAAAATCCCACATATCTTGTAGCCAAAGAACCAAAAAATAAACACAAGCAATATCATAAGATATTCAGCAAAGACTTTAAGAATGGTCCACATAAATAAAAATCTTAAAAAAAAAAAATTGCCCAATAACAGCCACATGGAAGGCCTGATGTGGAGAAAATCTGCCTAAAAGAGAATCGTGAATGTAGCAGTAACTTTTAAATTTTTTTTTAAATTTGTCATTAATTTTTAAATTTTTATATAATTTTATGTGTGTTTGTCACAGGTGTAGAGCAAAATGGTTTGGTTATACCCATACAATTACCCTTTCTTTTTCAAATTATTTTCCCATTTAAGCTATTACAGAATACTGAGCTGAGTTTCCTGTGCTATACAATAGGTTATGTTCGGTTATCTATTTTAACTATAATAGTATGCAAATGTCAGTCCCAAACTCACAATCTATCCCTCCCCAACTCTTTGCTGCTAGTAACTATAAGCTTGTTCTCTAAGTCTGTGAGTGTTTCTGTTTTGTAAATAAGTTCTTTTTTTTAGATTTTGCATATAAGTGGTATCATATGATATTTGTCTTTCTCTGTTTGGCTTACTTCATTTAGAATGATAATCTCCATATTCATCGATGCTGCTGCAAGTAGCATTATTTCATTCTTTTGAATGATTGAGTAATGGGAATGTAGCACTTCCTAATGGAGTGTGCACATTAAGTTTCATTAGAAACCTTCACTGATAACCTTGACTTTTATTCCCACTTCTTGTTTGAATGCAGAATTCCCTTAAATAATGCATCCCTTAAAAACCTTAGTATGATTTCAGTTTCCTGTGCTAAATCTTAACTGACCCAACTTATCATGTCCTTTCTCATTGAAAATAAGATCCATTCTAAATAGCAGTGATTTCAATGTCTATTCAATAATGAGCACTATTTAATGCATTAGCTAAGTGTCACTAGAAAATCCATGTCATTGACTGAGTTGGATCACCTTGCAAATTTGTACTTGAAATCCTAACCTTCAGCACCTCAGAATATGAATATTTGGAGTGAGAGCTTTAAAGAGGTGATTAAAGTAAAGTGAGATCATTGAGTGGGCCTTAATATGACTTGTATCCTCATAAGAATTGAAGATGAGGACACAAACACCCAGAGGAAAGACCATGTAAAGACAAGGGGAAAAACAGCTAACAACAAGACAAGGAGAGAGGCCTCAGAATGAAATTAACCCTGTAATAATTTGTTCTCAACTTCTGGTCTCCAGAATTGTAAGAAAATTAATGTCTGCTATTAAGGGAGATGATACCACCCTAACAGCAGAAAATAAAGAGGAAGTAAAGAGCCTCTTTAAAGGTCCAATGCTGTAAGAGCAATATTGCACAGGAACCTGGAATGTCAGGTCCATGAATCAAGGCAAATTGGAAGTAGTCAAACAAGAGATGGCAAGAGTGAACATCGACATTCTAGGAATCAGTGAACTAAAATGGACTGGAATGGGTGAATTTAACTCAGATGACCATTATATCTATTACCATGGGCAGAAATCCCTCAGAAGAAATGGAGTAGCCATCATGGTCAACAAGAGTCTGAAATGCAGTACTTGGATTCAATCTCAAAAACGACAGATGATCTCCAAGGCAAACCATTCAATATCACGATAATCCAAGTCTAAGCCCCAACCAGTAACGCTGAAGAAGCTGAAGCTGAACGG
Source organism: Oreotragus oreotragus (assembly GCA_006410675.1). NCBI lineage: Eukaryota > Metazoa > Chordata > Mammalia > Artiodactyla > Bovidae > Oreotragus > Oreotragus oreotragus. The sequence goes on along the minus strand of SJYX01002878.1, from coordinate 126,456 downwards.
GTCTATAAAGACGTACAAGACCTTTTAGAACTAACACCCAAAAAAGATGTCCTTTTCATTATAGGGGACTGGAATGCTAAAGTAGGAACTCAAGAAACACCTGGAGTAACAGGCAAATTTGGCCTTGGAATGTCGAATGAAGCAGGGCAAAGACTAACAGAGTTTTGCCAAGAAAATTCACTGGTCATAGCAAACACCCTCTTCCAACAACACAAGAGAAGACTCTACATATGGACATCACCAGGTAGTCAAGACTGAAATCAGATTGATTATATTCTTTGCAGCCAAAGATGGAGAAGCTCTATACTGTCAACAAAAACAAGACCAGGAGCTGACTGTGGCTCAGATCATGAACTCTTTATTACCAAATTCAGACTCAAATTGAAGAAAGTAGGAAAAACCGCTAGACCATTCAGGTATGGCCTAAATCAAGTCCTTTATGATTATACAGTGGAAGTGAGAAATAGATTTAAGGGCCTA
>SJYX01002878.1:101178-125309 GCA_006410675.1 Oreotragus oreotragus | reverse complement strand
AAAGAGATGGGAATACCAGACCACCTGACCTGCCTCTTGAGAAAGCTGTATGCAGGTCAGGATGCAACAGTTAAAACTGGACATGGAACAGCAGACTAGTTGCAAATAGGAAAAGGAGTATGTCAAGGCTGTATATTGTCACCCTGCTTATTTAACTTCTATGCAGAGTACATCATGAAAAACACTGGACTGGAAGAAACACAAGCTGAAATCAAGATTGCCGGGAGAAATATCAATAACCTCAGATATGCAGATGATACCACCCTTATGGCAGAAAGTGAAGAGGAACTAAAAAGCCTCCTGATGAAAGTGAAAGAGGAGAAAGTTGGCTTAAAGCTCAACATTCAGAAAACGAAGATCATGGCATCCGGTCCCATCACTTCATGGGAAATAGATGGGGAAATAGTATCAGACTTTAATTTTTGGGGTCCAATAATCACTGCAGATGGTGACTGCAGCCATGAAATTAGATGACGCTTACTTCTTGGAAGAAAAGTTAAAACCAACCTAGATAGCATATTCAAAAGCAGAGACATTACTTTGCCGACTAAGGTCTGTCTAGTCAAGGTTATGGTTTTCCAGTGGTCATGTATGGATGTGAGAGTTGGACTGTGAAGAAGGCTGAGCACCAAAGAATTGCTGCTTTTGAACTGTGGTGTTGGAGAAGACTCTTGAGAGTCCCTTGGACTGCAAGGAGATCCAACTAGTCCATTCTGAAAGAGATCAGTCCTGGGGTTTCTTTGGAAGGAATGATGCTAAAGCTGAAACTCCAGTACTTTGGCCACCTCATGCGAAGAATTGACTCATTAGAAAAGACTCTGATGCTGGGAGGGATTGGGGGCAGGAGGAGAAGGAGACGACAGAGGATGAGATGGCTGGATGGCATCACTGACTCGATGGACGTGAATCTGAGTGAACTCTGGGAGTTGGTGATGGACAGGGAGGCCTGGCGTGCTGCGATTCATGGGGTCGCAAAGAGTCGGAGACTAACCCTCACAGGTGTTGATGAAGCTATTCTCAGGACAGCTCTGGAGTGAACTTCATTATTTGTGGCCATCAACCCGTCCCTTGGATGGAACCTGGGGTGGTGGTGTAGTTAGGGATGATGCTGATATTTACAAGGGAACAGAAACTGGTTAGGACAACCCTTGCTAGCTTCCAGCCCTTAAGGCACCAAGCTCCTGACTTCTGGCAGAATTTAGGTCAGTTCCTTATCTTGACTTCTCCATGGAAAGCAAAGATATCTTTCTTAATTTCTTGTTCCTGGGAATTTATTTATTTTTATTGTTCATGTTGAAAGACAAATAATTATAACTGCTCTTGAGGGTAAGTAAAGAAGATATTTTGTTATAAAATAACCTGGTTACCAGCTTCAGGAAATGATGATGGAATGAATAAAGGATGAAATTATACTCTGATCATCCTGAGGCATCTACAGAAATCAAGACAAACCTATGAAACTTTTCTCAGTGTGAATCCCATTATATAAATAAGTAAATAAATCCATACATAAATAGAAATTGTGTTACTCTTACACACACACACACATCTGTCTCTTATACACATCTAGATGTGTATAAGAGACAGCTGTTTANAGACAAACCTATGAAACTTTTCTCAGTGTGAATCCCATTATATAAATAAGTAAATAAATCCATACATAAATAGAAATTGTGTTACTCTTACACACACACACACATATATTTATTTCAAAACTTACCATTTACTTATTTCAAAACTGAACCACTTCCCACTTAATATCCTCTGTATACTTTCTCTATCCATAATGAAAATTTGATAAAATCATATTTTGGGGGAGGTACTGCTATTGTTATAACCACTAAGGGTGAAACAGACATGTAAACTTTGTATGTTTTAATGTCTTGTCTAGGGAAATAGACTTGAATTATTTCTGAATGTAAATCACTTAAAACTACATTAAACTTTTCATTTAAGAAATAAGCATGTTAATAACCCCAATTAATATATAATTTAGTTCATTTCATTAGTAAATAGCAAACAGTTTAGTAAAACTTTTGAGTACTAATTTTATAATGGTATGTAAATTGCTGGATACAGTTTATATAATTATAAAAAATATATGTCGTTAACTAAATTTTAAATTTTATCTTTTAAAAAATGCCTTCTCTGTTTAACAGAGTCAAAGCAATAGGTGAAAAGTAGAATTGAAAAGGGAAAATGAGAAGAATCAACACTGAAATCTTTCTCCAAATGTATAGTTAACAGGCATTTGTAAAATCTGGCCCAATAATCATGAAGTTTTATTCTCAACCTAAAACAATTTATCTATTTTATCTATTTGGTAAGAAGTCAGCTTAAAGCAAAACATATCATCCACATGAAAGTTACACAATGAAATAATTTTCCTGTTTTACAATTACTTGTATTATTTTAACTAACTCTAAGTGATTCCAAAACTTATCTTGCTGCTGCTGCTAAGTCACTTCAGTCGTGTCCGACTCTGTGTGACCCCATAGATGGCAGCCCACCAGGCTCCCCCATCCCTGGGATTCTCCAGGCAAGAATACTGGAGTGGGTTGCCATTTCCTTCTCCAATGCATGAAAGAGAAAAGTGAAAGTGAAGTCGCTCAGTCTGTCCGACTGTTAGCGACCCCATGGACTGCAGCCCACCAGGCTACTCCGTCCATTGGATTTTCCAGGCAAGAGTACTGGGGTGGGGTGGCGTATTTTGTACCAATTGATGATTCTAAGTGGAGTTGATTTGAAAATACTCTCATTTTGTATAAATAAAACTTATTCTTTGGTCTTCAAGACAATTAAGATCTATTTTGATGGATATACTCATTTAATTCATTAACTCACCTAGTGTTGAAACTGTGTAAAATTATGTGAACAGTCTGTCTCACCTGAATTTTCTCTATAGGTTTTTCTCTAAATATGAGTTTTGAAAACACACAAAAATGAAATAAAATATTTATCAAACTAACAATGGAGCTAATAAAAAAATAAGGGAGCCATAATACAGCAGACAAAGTGCTAAACATTTTAACATTATTTCAGTTTCAATTACATTTTTTTAAGTTTTCAATTTAAAAATATAAATTTGCATTTGGGGAAAAAACAGGTATTTTAATATAACCCAATGAAGTCACTAATGAGGTTAAAGTTTGAATTATGATTACTGATTCTGAAGAAAGGCATATCCACACTGGTAACCCTGGTAACTATCTTGTCTGTCTCTGCTGTGTAAACATTCCTCCAATTAGCAGCAGAGAAAATTAAACCAGATTCTGAAAGGGAGTAACAACTAATTTATAGTCTTGGAGACAAACCATTCTGAAATTTGATTGTCACAATAATGGGGTGACTGGTTGATACTGGTATTGAATACCCAGGGTCTTGAAATGACTAGAGACCCAGCAACTGTGTCACAGTATTACAAAATGCAAATAGCTTACCTTTTTTTTTTTTAGAGTGAAAAACCAGCTCCTTTATTTCCTTGATTTGGTTTGAAAAGGTCTAGCCAAACAGGAAGTCCGATGCTTAAAACAACTCCTGGCCATTTATTCACTGATTATATTCAAGCTTATGATGAATTTCTTTTCCAAAGGTTAGGAAGTAAAGAGAGTGTGATAAAGCAGATATTAGATGGTTTTCAGAAGAATGAGCACAGGTTAGGCTGCTATCCTTTGCCAATGTCTAACAGTCCGTTGACGTTAACTCAGGAAATGGCAGAATCCAATGAGTAAAGGATCATAGAGTTCAGTTCAGTAGCTCAGTTGTGTCTGACTCTTTGCAACCATATAAGGAAGACCTAAATGCAGTGCTTTTTTCTTCTTTTAACTTGAGCAAGACAATGTCCTTCCCTCCACCCCCCCCACCTCCTTTCTTTCCCTTCCTTTCCCTCTTCTTTCAATTGAAAACTAAGGCTGTTTCTTCCTGATTTACACAATATCAGGACATGCAATGGCAACCCACTCCAGTGCTATTGACTGGAGGATCCCATGGTCGGAGGAACCTGGTAGGCTGCAGTCCATGGGGTCGCTAAGAGTCAGATACAACTGAGCGTCTTCCCTTTCACTTTTCTATTTCATGCATTGGAGAAGGAAATGGCAACCCACTCCAGTGTTCTTGCCTGGAGAATCCCAGGAACGGGGAGCCTCATGGGCTGCTGTCTATGCAGTTGCACAGAGTCGGACACGACTGAAGTGACTTAGCAGCAGTAGCAGCAGGATAGAAAAAGAAAAAAAAAAATTTGTTGCAGAAGATTTTATCAGTGTGACTTAAAACATCATTGAGTCTACTTTCTGAGCTCTTACCTGAAAAAGAATTGCCTCAAGCCTAAGTACTCCCATAGATACTTTATCCTGGGGCCACTTGGCAGAACTGCTTTTCAAGGTTGTAGACAACGGGAATAGAAGTGCTGCATGCACTGTCACCCACAAAACTGCAATCTTCTCCAAGCCTCACATTTACAAAGTGGCGGTGCAAACCGACTTCTACCAATGTGATCTGCTTCATTTATTCCCCATATTTTATGTCATTTACTCGGAAATTGTAAGTTGACTTTCCCTGTTTTCCAAAATTTTTCACATGTGGAAGGCAACTTTTCTTCCTATTTTACATTTACATACCTCCATTTTTATAATTCTATGTTTGTTTCAATTATGATCAAGTAAACAGAATAATATATCTGTCCTTAAATCCGAATCTTATCAGGAAGTAAGAAAAGATGCATTTTTATATAATCATAATAAAAATGATAAGAGATATAGCCTTCGGGGAAGGCAATGGCACCCCACCCCAGTACTCTTGCCTGGAAAATCCAATGGACAGAGTAGCCTGGTGGGCTGCAGTCCATGGGGTCGCTAACAGTCGGACAGACTGAGTGACTTCACTTTCACTTTTCTCTTTCATGCATTGGAGAAGGAAATGGCAACCCACTCCAGTGTTCTTGCCTGGAGAATCCCAGGAACGGGGAGCCTCATGGGCTGCTGTCTATGCAGTTGCACAGAGTCGGACACGACTGAAGTGACTTAGCAGCAGTAGCAGCAGGATAGAAAAAGAAAAAAAAAAATTTGTTGCAGAAGATTTTATCAGTGTGACTTAAAACATCATTGAGTCTACTTTCTGAGCTCTTACCTGAAAAAGAATTGCCTCAAGCCTAAGTACTCCCATAGATACTTTATCCTGGGGCCACTTGGCAGAACTGCTTTTCAAGGTTGTAGACAACGGGAATAGAAGTGCTGCATGCACTGTCACCCACAAAACTGCAATCTTCTCCAAGCCTCACATTTACAAAGTGGCGGTGCAAACCGACTTCTACCAATGTGATCTGCTTCATTTATTCCCCATATTTTATGTCATTTACTCGGAAATTATAAGTTGACTTTCCCTGTTTTCCAAAATTTTTCACATGTGGAAGGCAACTTTTCTTCCTATTTTACATTTACATACCTCCATTTTTATAATTCTATGTTTGTTTCAATTATGATCAAGTAAACAGAATAATATATCTGTCCTTAAATCCGAATCTTATCAGGAAGTAAGAAAAGATGCATTTTTATATAATCATAATAAAAATGATAAGAGATATAGCCTTCGGGGAAGGCAATGGCACCCCACCCCAGTACTCTTGCCTGGAAAATCCAATGGACAGAGTAGCCTGGTGGGCTGCAGTCCATGGGGTCGCTAACAGTCGGACAGACTGAGTGACTTCACTTTCACTTTTCTCTTTCATGCATTGGAGAAGGAAATGGCAACCCACTCCAGTATTCTTGCCTGGAGAATCCCAGGGATGGGGGAGCCTGGTGGGCTGCCGTCTATGGGATCACACAGAGTCGGACATGACTGAGGTGACTTAGCAGTTAGCATAGCCATCAAAACTAACTTTTTAAAACATTTTTAATATCTTCTAACTTATTCTTTCTTTTTGTTTCATTATTTATATATATTTTATATGGGATTTCCCACAGAATAAGTCATTGGAGAAACATGGTTCACTGATTCTGAATCAATAGTGATTTACAATGTTGTGTTAGTTTCAGGTGTACAGCAAAGTGAATAATATGTAGACTTTTTTTTTCCCCACATAGGTCATTACAGGATATTGAGTGGAGTTCCTCGTACTGTACAGCAAGTTCTTGTTAGTTATCTATTTTATACACAGTACTGTGTATATGTCAATACCTGCCTCTCAATTTATCATCCCCCCTCCTGATTCTCTGAGCTTCCCTGGTAGTTCAGTTGGTAAGGAATCTGCCTAGAATACAGGAGACCTGGGTTTGACGCCTGGGCTTGAAAGATCTCCTGGAGGAGGGCATGCCAACCCACTCTACTATGCTTGCTTGGAGATCCCCATAGACAGAGGTGTCTGGTGGGCTACAGTCCATGGGGTTGCAAAGAGTCGGACATGGCTGAGCGACTAGGCACAGCACCTTATTCCCTGGTAACCATAGTTTTGTTTTCTACATCTGTGACTCTACTTCTGTTTTGTTTGTTTTTTAGATTCCACATATAAGTGATATCATATGACATTTGTCTTTCTGTGTCTGACTTACTCCACTCAGTATGACAGTCTCTAGGTCCATCCATGTTGCTGCAATTGGCATTATTTTGCTCTTTTTTTATTTCCTACAAAGTCCGTCTAGTCAAGGTTATGCTTTTTTCCAGTGGTCATGTATGGATGTGAGACTTGGACTGTGAAGAAAGCTGAGTGTTGAAGAATTGATGCTTTTGAACTGTGGTGTTGGAGAAGACTCTTGAGAGTCCCTTGGACTGCAAGGACATCCAACCAGTCCATTCTAAAAGAGATCAGTCTTGGGTATTCATTGGAAGGTCTGATGTTGAAACTGGAACTCCAAAACTTTGGCCACCTGATGTGAAAAACTGACTCATTTGAAAAGACCCTGATGCTGGGAAAGATTGAGGGCAGGAGGAGAAGGGGACAACAGAGGATGAGATGGTTGGATGGCGTCACCGACTCAACGGACATGAGTTTGGGTAACTCTGGGAGTTGGTGATGGACAGGGAGGCCTGGCGTGCTGCAGTTCATGGGTTCACAAAGAGTCAGACACGACTGAGCAACTGAACTGATACTGAAACATTAAGTTGCATGAATCTTTTTGAAAAATGGTTTTCTCCAGGTATATGCCCTGGATTGGGATTGACGGGTCATGTGTCAGTTTATTTTTAGGTTTTTCTTATTCCAATAACACAAAACAATCAATCTTAACCACTCAAAAACTCAGTCTGAAATAGATCTGAGAAATAACTGTACTAAGCTATATAATTTATATTATATAAACTACACATGTTTGTTAAAGAAGGAAATGGCAACCCACTCCAGTATTCTTGCCTAGAGAATCCCAGGGATGGGGAAGCCTGGTGGGCTGCCGTCTATGGGATCGCACAGAGTCGGACACGACTGAAGCAACTTAGCAGTAGCAACAGCAAACTACACATGTAATATAACCGATACGCTTAAGGAATTGTAGCAATTATAAGTCTTTTATATTTAATTATTCCAACTGAAAATTAATGTTTTATTTTTCCTCTCTCTTTTATAAGGCTATTTTTATTAATCATCGTGTCATATGGGCCTTTTCTGTTTCAATTAGTCTCTTAGTGCCTTTCTCTCCCTGAACTGAGGAAACTCAGTATTTTTTCTGCCATAAATGGGACATAGGAAATTAGACTTAGCCTCTGCATGCTTCCCTGTACTAACTGTATCCTATCTCTTTCTACCAGGTTGCACGTGTTGACCAATAAATAAATAAATAAATAAAGGATGGGCCAATTATTTTTTGATTGTTTTTTCAGTAAATGTTAAAGGAGAATTTCAGATGAACTTTCTGGCCAACCCAATAAATAGGTTCTTCTAGATTCAGCCTTTCTCAACCAGGTTATGAAAGATAATCAAATGCTAATGTCCTAAGGCATACGTTGTAGGTACTATCCTTGAAAGAACCGAGTAAATAGGCACTGAAACAATTTTCAGCAGACTTTTAGAACTAAATACTTACATCATCTCCATACCTATTTAGAGGCTTCTTATCCAAGTTTCTCACTTTGCAAGTTTCAGGCTTTAGAACATGAATCATTCACTGATGAAGAGGGCACATTGGACCTTGTCTTTGACTAATCCAAGCTATCGATTCTTTTCTGTTTTCCCCTGGTTCCTGTTGGAGTGGGCCTTTCTTATTTTTGCAGAGAAGGAAATTCTCTTTTATTATATCTTGTTTAATCTTTATTCTAAATTTCATTATAAAATCACTATGAAGCATGCCAGGCTTAGTTCTTGATATGTTAATGAGAGCATAAAAGAACCTGAAAAAAATTATCTTAATATCACTTGAAATTCAAGATCATCATGTTCTTCTCTTTATATTTTTGTTCTCCCAAGTCTGATCTTTCCTGAAGTAGATGGATATCTCAGATAAAATAGAAATCAGTATATACAAAAGGTTGAAAAACAAAAGTAAACTAATAATTAAAAAAAAAATGTAAACCCAGTTATTTCCATTAAAAAAAAATCCTTTACCTTTGAGCTGTTTTGTGGTATAAAGGTAGACAAATGACTCAGTGAATTTGAATATACATTGTTCAAAATACTTAGCTGAGCTTTTCTTACTCCTCTGCTCAAGATATCAAGGTTCTGGTTGCTCAATTGCTCTGAGATTATATCCAACTTCCAATTCTTGGATATGAATAATTTCTACTAATTGTTTTTATTTCTTTACATATAAAATCTACCATTGCTACAGCCATTCAAAATTTTTACTCCATTCTCTGACTCTGCTCCTGAAAAACAGTTATAGCACTTTACAAATTGAACAGGAAGTTAAATTATGTCATTCTGAAGCTACCTAAGAATATTATTCCTTGTTAAATATTAACTTTATTTCTTAAGGAGAGGAAAGTTTAACATGGGGTTTTGCTTTGCCTACTAAGAAGTTTAGGGAAAAATAAAATATTCAAGAACAACATTCAGGTAATTTAGATTATCAGTTAATTAAAACTAAAAGAATTTAATATTTTCCCAGCTTTACATAGTCATAGCTTCAATTATAAGTCAAAGCAGCACTTTTGGAGGCTAGCAAACTGCAGGCTATTAAAAATATAAAGGAAAATTCCATGCTGTGTTTTACTGTTAGTTGCCTTTCTATCTGTATTCTTCTGTTGTTACTTATTTCTCTACAACGACAGCACTTTAATGAATAATGATGAAAATGTCTTTTATTTTTCTCCTAATATGATCTGATACTGAAAAAGGTGATATAAGAAAAATAAATCTTTATTTTAAAAACAGCATAAGGATATTTTATTAGCAATTCTAAATTCTCAATGGTCTTCATGAAGAGAATTTAAAAGAAAAAAGCTTAAGGTAGAAAAGTAGAATAAATTACTGAAACCATTAACATAGTTAATTATAAATTAATTTTTGATACCCAGATGTGCACTTACATTCCTAATGATGTATGACTTTATAATTCTTTCTTGGGAAAATATCCCTATTCCAATTAAGATGCAAGTGAACTCTTGAATAGGGAATTAGATTTGTGAGTTTGTTATAATAAGTAATTTAAATTCTGCAAATCTGTGTGCATTTCTCTTTTGTCCAGTTCCACATGGGAAAAATTTCACTTTAAGACTTGAAATAGAAAATATGGAAGACTGTTGTGATTATGTTTACAAGATGCTGACTTGTTTCTTTTACTCTCTTTGGCAAATGTCCAAATAGGCCATGATAATAAAACAGGTCTGCCATCTTCAATGCCACCAAAGGTGCTCATTATTGACGACAGTCAGATGGAATACCATCTGGTAAAAGTAATTAATTATTGAAGGGATCTTTAATAGCATGTCACAGTTTATCTACACTTATATGTATCATTCTTTAGACACTGTACCTTTTAAGTACTCTACCTTAAAGAGATGAGATTTTTTTTCTTAATTTTTACAGCTCCCAGAGATTTTATATATATATAATTACACAAAGAGATACATTTTTATCCCTTTTGTCAATTTTCATTTTCTTCAAAACTGTATATTATATGATTAGTAATTTAATTATAGGCTGCTTGTATATAATAAACTGTCAAAAAATGTAGGGAAGATTACTTCTCTATTGGAAATGGTTTAAAAATTTTATCAAAGACTGTGAAGAAGAAAATAGAACAGAGGAATGAAGCTGCTGATTTGAAGGAATAATTACTTAGGCAAAAACAAAACAAAAAAAACACTGGCTTTGGAAACAAAATGTCAGTTTAGATTTTGTCTCACTTTTCTACATATTTTTTCAATGAAATTTATTCCAATGTGTAAAATGGATAAAACAATTAACTTTGGCTATAAACATATGGAATTGTATATGAAAATTCATAGCTATATAATATATATGTGTGTATGTATATATATATATATACTTATTTATTTATACCTAGGATATTTTCTATTGTATACTTGGTAGTATTTAGAGGGGGGGAGTAAATGCTCATTGAATTAAAATATGTTTAATCATCTTTAACTGGACAGGTTACTGAAACTTAGATTACACACTTTAGAGAATTTTCCCTAGACTTAGATCTACAGTATAAGTAAACTCAGTAGCTTCTTTGAATACTGTTTATAATCTTACTATAAAATTCAAGGGCAGTTTTAAGCAGGATTTTGATATAGACATTTTTGGAAACATCATCATTCTTTGAAATACTTTTCTCTCTTTCCTCTTTCTTTTCTCTTTTGCAGATATTCCTGTTATTGTGCATGGTACTCTTCTTAGGTGGATGCTGGATAAACAGGAAACATTTTCCAGAAACTAATCCAACCAGTCAAATACTAGATACATATCTGCACATGTGTATATTTTGAAAGCATTATATTTATATATGTTCATATATATAATGTTATTTACAGAATATATACAAAATTTTTAGTTTGTCATTAGAGAATAAGAGATTGTTTATTTCATATTTTCAGCTGACCATATTTCTATTTTTTAAAACAATTTAATTTTTATTTTAGAGTGTAGTTGATTTATAATGTTGTGTTAACTTCAAGTGTACAGCAAAGTGATTTAGGTATTCATACAAATGTATCCATTGTTTTTCAGATTCTTTTATATAGGTTAATAAAGAATACTGACTGGAATTCCTGTGCTAAATGGTGGCTCAGACAATAAGGAATCTGTCTGCAATGAAGGAGACCCAGGTTTGATCCCAGGGTCAGGAAGATCCCTTAAAAAAGGGAATGGCTACCCATTCGAGTATTCTTGCTTGCCTGCAGAATTCTATGGACAGTGGAGCCTGATGTGCTGTAGTCCATGAAATACCAAAGAGTCAGACATGAATGAGCTACTAACATACACACACATATATCCACTCTTTTTCAGATTATTTTCCCATATAGATTAGTAAAGGACATTGCATAGAGTTCCCTGTGCTATACACAAGTATGTCCTATTTGGCTATGTATTTTATATACAGTAGTGTATAAATGTTAATCCCAAACTGCTAATATATACCCCCACAATTTTTCCCTGGATAACCATAAATTTGTTTTTGAAGTTTATGAGTTTCTTTCTGTTTGTAAATAAGTTCATTTGTATCTTTTTTTTAGATTACACATTTAAGTGATATCACTGGGCATCTGTCTTTCTCTGTCTTACTTCACTTAATAGGATAATGTCTAGATCCATCCTTTAGTTCAGCTGCTCAGTCATGTCTGACTCTCTGCGACCCCATGGACTGTAGCACTCCAGGCCTCCCTGTCCATCACCAACCCACAGAGGTTATGCAAACTCATTTTTATCGTATTGGTGATGCCATCCAACTATCTCATCCTCTGTTGTTCCCTTCTCCTCCTGCCTTCAATCTTTCCCAGCATCAGGATCTTTTCCAATGAATGGGTTTTTCACATAAAGTGACTAAGTTTTGGAGTTTCAGCTTCAGCATCAGTCCTTCCAATGAATATTTAGGACTGCTTTCCTTTAGGATTGACTATTTTTTATCTCCTTGCAGTCCAAAGGACTCTCAAGAATCTTCTCCAACATCACAGTTCAAAAGCATCAATTCTTCTGCACTTAGCCCTCTTTATAGTCCAACTCTCACATCCTTACATGATTACTGGAAAAACCATACCTATGACTAGATGGATCTTTGTTGGCAAAGTATTCTGTCTGCTTTTTAATATGCTGTCTAGGTTGATCATAGCTTTTCTTCCAAGGAGCAAGCGTCTTTTAATTTCATGGCTGCAGTCACAATCTGCAATGATTTTGGAGCCCCCAAAATAAAGTCTCTTGCTGTTTCCATTGTTTCCCCATCTATTTGTCATGAAGTGATGGGACCAGATGCCATGATCTTAGTTTTCTGAATGTTGAGCTTTAAGCCAACTTTTCTACTCTCCTCTTTCACTTTCATCAGGAGGCTCTTCAGTTCTTCTTCACTTTTTGCCATAAGAGTCATGTCATCTGCACATCTGAGATTGTTGATACTTCAGGCAATCTTGATTCCAGCTTGTGCTTCATCCAGCCTGGCATTTTTCATGAGGTACTCTGCATATAAGTCAAATGAGCAAGATAACAACATACAGCCTTGACATACTCCTTTCCCAATTTGAAAGCAGTCTGTTTTCCATGTCCAGTTCTAACTGTTGCTTCTTTAACTGCGTACAGATTTCATGGGAGGCAGATCAGGTCATCTGATATTCCCATGTCTTTAAGAATTTTCCATAGTTTGCTTTGATCCACACAGTCAAAGGCTTTGGTGTAGTCAATAAAGCAGATGTTTTTCTGAAACTCTCTTGCTTTTTTGATGATCCAGCAGAAGTTGGCAATTTGATCTTTGGTTCCTCTGCCTTTTCTAAATCCAGCTTGGACATCTGGATGTTCTTGGTTCATGTACTGCTGACTGCTACTGCTACTGCTAAGTCACTTCAGTCGTGTCCGACTCTACTCGACCCATAGATGGCAGCCCATCAGGGTCCCCCATCCCTGGGGTTCTCCAGGCAAGAACACTGGAATGGGTAGCCATTTCCTTCTCCAATGCATGAAACTGAAAAGTGAAAGTGAAGTCACTCAGTCGTGTCCGACCCTTAGCGACCCCATGGACTGCAGCCCACCAGGCTTCTCTGTCCATGGGATTTTCCAGGCAAGAGTACTGGAGTGGGGTGCCATTGACTTCTCTGCTGAAGCCAACCTTAACCAATCTTATTTCTGTAATTCTTGATACTTTTTAGGGTAGTCATTCATTCTTTTTGATACTGAGGCAATTTGGAAGAAAAATCTTAAAAATAATAAGATCTCTGTTCTTATGACCCAACTTAGTTTTACTCATTACAAATTTGTATTATATTATAATTTTCTCAATCCTTGTTCCCACCCAGATTTTTTGATTTTTGTTTCTATTTTGGTTTTATTATATCCATCCCTAAAATTCTTGACTGGCTAATTGATACTTGGTTAAAACTAGGGTACTATTGGACCATTCTAAATTTTAATATTCTTTGGCATTGCCCTTCTTCAGGATTGGAATGAAAAATGATCATTTCTTTTCCTGTGGCCACTGCTGAGTTTTCCAAGTTTGTTGGCATGTGGAGTGAGCAGTTTCACAGCATCATATTTTAGGATTTGAAATAACTCAGCTGGAATTCCATCACCTCCACTAACTTTGCTCATAGTTTTATTTCCTAAGGCCTACTTGACTTCACACTCCAGGATGTCTGTCTCTAGGTAAGTGACCACACCATCATGGTTATCCCATCATTAAGACCTTTTTAGTATAGTTCTGTGTATTCTTGCCACCTCTTAGTCTCTTCTACTTCTGTTAGGTCCTTGCCATTCCTATCTTTATTGTGTACCTCTTTGCATGAAATGTTCCCTTGGCATCTCTAATTTTCTTGAAGTGATCTCTAGTTTTTCCCATGCTATTGTTTTCCTCTGTTTGCATTGTTCACTTAAGAAGGCTTTCTTATCTCTCCTTGCTGTTCTCTGTAACTGCATTCAGTTGGGTATTTCTTTCCTTTTCCTTTCCCTTTGTTCCTTCTCAACTATTCATAATGCCTTCTTGCATTTCTTTTTCTTTGGGATGGCTTTGGTCACTGCCCATTGTACAATGTTATGAAGCTCTATCCATAGTTGTTAGCATATTAATCAACACTACTGTCGTCACAAATGTTATCGTGTTACGCATAAGCTGTTTCAAACATGTTTCCTACTTTTGAACTTGAATGCTAATATTTTTCATCAGTCCATATTCAAGACATCTAATAATTTATTCAGAAAACTAGAGAGTCATAAGCAAATTTCAGTGTTGCTTTGAAATCCTCATTTGTGTCTAAGAGTTTCTATGTGTGTATGTGTGTGTGGGCCCACAGCTCCCAAGTATGTAAAACTTTCAGGTAATTTTATCTAATGGCTTTTCCACCATCTGGGTTAACAGTTCCTAGCATTTATCTGATTATCTTTTCTATGGATTCACACATTGTACTTATATATACTCTGGACTCAAAGAATATAGTGACTTGACTGAGTCAAAAAAGCTTATTATTTTTTTAAAAAAATTGCTAAATGATGTTTGCGTTTCTTGAATAACAGGCATTTTGAATAACCAGTTTTTCCATTCACTTTTCTCACTTGGCTTAATCCAGTTTTTGCAATGATTCCAGTGTGCAGTAGTAGTGAAGATGAGGATTTACTTTATGTTACTCTAAATCCAACTTCCTGCTACTTAACACACTATTTTAATCTGAATTAACTTTAGAATATATACTTTCTACATAAGGACATTTCATCAGACACTAATCCTGTTCCTTTTCTTCTCCTATTCCTATATATAACTCAAGCTAAGTCCTGAAACTATATTCAAGTAATGTATAGAAACTTTTGATCAGAAGATTGTTTTGATTTAAACAGCTGTCATGGTTCTGTTTTACCTATTTGAAGTGCTGAGTAAATCAATAAATTTAGCTACATTTTTGCTAGTGAGATATAATAATTCTTTTACCCCTAGTTTTACAAAATTCTAATATTTAGACCATAAAATTAATAATAGTTGCCACAAATGAATGTAATATGTTATATCCAGTAAAAATCAAATATTAAAATAAATTTAAATTTATAAACATGTTATAAGTATGAATCTAAATCTATCTTCTGTTGAGATATAGTGCTCAGAGAAAAGATTCATTTAAAAATATTACTTCCTAATTTTTGAAAATATCAAATCACTATGTTGTACACCTGGAATTAATATTATATTTAAAGTCAACTATACCTCTATAAAGACATATAAAGGATTACTGAATGTATGCTCAGTCGTAATCAATTCTTTGTGGTCCCATTAACTGTAGGCTTCCAGACTCCTCTGTCCATGGGATTTTCCAGGCAATGATATTAGAGTCGGTTGCCATTTCCTACTCCAGAAGATCTTCCTGACCCAGGGATCAAACTGATTTTTTACCACTGCTCCACCTGGGATGCCCAGAAAGTATTACTACTCATTGACAATATACCTGGTCACTCAAGAGAACTGATGAAGATGAACAACAACCTAATATTATCATGGTTGCTAACACATCATCCAATCTGCAGCTTGTGGATCAAGGAGTAATTTTGACTTTCAAGCCTTCTTATTAAAAAAAAAAAGCATTTCATAAGTCTATAGTGTCCATAGGTAGTAATTACTCTGATGGATTTGAGCAAAGTAAATTAGAAACCATCTGGAAAGGACTTACCATCCTAGATGCCATTAAGAACATTTGTGATTCATAGGAAGAGGTTAAATTATCAACATTAATAGGCATTTGGAAGAAGTTGATCCAGCTCTCAGGGATGGCTTTGAGGGGTTCAACACTTCAGTGGAGAAGTAACAGCAGATATAGTAGAAATAGCAAGAGAACTAGAATTAGAAATGAAGCCTGAAGATGTGACTAAATTGTTGCAATCTCATGACGAAATTTTAACAGATGAGAAGTTGCTTTTTATGAATGAGCAATGACACTCTTTTCCTATGATGGAAACTATTCCTGGTGAAGATTTTGTGAAAATTGTTGAAATGAGAACAAAGAATTTATACAATTATAGAAACTTGGTTGAGAAAGTAGGAATAAGAAGACTAACTTTAATTTTGGAAGAAATTCTACTCTGGGTAAAAGCTATTAAGTAGCATTGAATGCCATAGAGAAATCATTCATGCAAGGCAGCATCAATCAATATGGGAAACTTCAGTAGTTATCTTATTTTAAGAAATTTCCACAGTTGTCCCAAGCCTTAGCAATCACCACACTGATGAGTTAACAGCTATCGACATCAGGGCAAATTTCTCCACCAGCAAAAAATTTATGACAATGAATCCTCATGATACTGAATATGATGGTTAACATTTTTTTAGCAATAAAGATTTTTTAAAATAATGTAATTTTTAGACATAATGCTATTGAACATTTTATATATATAATAAAATGTAATTAGAACTTTTATAAGCATTGCTGCTGCTGCTGCTGCTGCTGCTGCTGCTAAGTTGCTTCAGTTGTGTCCAACTCTGTGTGACCCCATAGATGGCAGCCCACCAGGCTTCCCCATCCCTGGGATTCTCCAGGCAAGAACCATGGAGTGGGTTGCCATTTCCTTCTCCAATGCATGAAAGTGAAAAGTGAAAGTGAAGTTGTTCAGTTTTGTCTGACTCTTAGCGACCCCATGGACTGCAGCCCACCAGGCTCCTCTGTCCATGGGATTTTCCAGGCAAGAGTACTGGAGTGGAGAAACGAAAAAAATTTGTTCTGCTGTCTGGAACCAAATCTGTGTCTCTGAGGTGATACCTTGTTTCTGCATATACAGCAAAAGCTTGTAAGCATCAGGTAAGACAGGCACATCTCAGAGATACTGAAGGATTGGTGTCCCTGGTTGGGTCAGAAAATTAAACTGACAGTTAATAGGAAAACAAACATATTTATTTAACATATTATGTGACACAAGAGACTTCATAAGGAAATAAAGACCCAAAGAAACTGTTAGATATGTGCATTTTTATGCTGTTTGAAGAATGGACAGTCATAGAGGAATATGATAAGTTAAAGGGTATGATGTAAGTGCAGTGTGTGTGTTTATGCTCAGTTGTGTCCAACTCTTTGCAACCCTGTGGACTATAGCTTGCCAGACTAAAGTGCAGTGAACAGGGAAACTTAGCAAGCCCTGTTAGTTAAGATTCTTCTTGGTGCCCCTTTTTCTTTGGAGATCAGGATGCTTGCTTTCTTAGGGTATAGGGATCTCTCATTTGAATATGTTTTGACTTGTTCAGTGGAGAAAGATTAGTGTAGTGGAGGGATCTGGGGGGTGGGGAGCGAGGGTCAAAGTGACCTGCTTGCTTCTGTGATTTTCTCAAATTACTTCAGGTTAAAATTTAAATATTTTCAGGTCCCATATTTTGGGGTAGCATGTCCTAAACCCCATCTGTTTCAACCTGTCAAGTGGTCTCTACAACTCAAGATATCCCTGTCATGAGCTTTTGACCAAGGTGCCACTGTAACTGGCAAACTCTTAGCAAGAGAAGTAAGCTGAATATTTTCACTTTTGTGTTTCAGCCAGTTTTTGAGTGAGAGGTAAGGAGGCAAGACCTTAGGTTTCTAAGAACTTAGAAGTATTAGAGAATTAGAAGTATTATAGAATTTATGGGACTAGCTCCTTCTGTTCTCACAGCCCAAGTTGAAAGGTGGCTGGGTCAGGATGGATACACCTGACAACTGCCTCCACATCTACAAATCTCTCTTGAACACACAAAGATATTTGACTCTTGTGTATGCATGCATGCTCAGTCATGTCTGAGTCTTTGCAACCCCATGGGCTGTTTCCTTGGTTTTCATTAAAAAAAAATTATTAAATATTTGTTGCTGTTTAGTTGTTCAGTCATGTCTGACTCTTTGAAACCTCATGGATTGTAGCACGTCAGGCTTCCCTGTCCTTCACCATCTCTCGGAGCTTGATCAAACTAATGTCCATTGTGTCGGTGATGCCATCCAACCATCTCATCCTCTGTGGTCCCCTTCTCCTGCCTTCAATTTTTCCCAGCATCAGGGTCTTTTCTAATGAGTCAGCTCTTCACATCAGCTGGCCAAAGTATTGGAGTAAATATCATAGCTCATATATTCAGCAGAAGAGTCTCGTAAGTGATTCCTGGATGATCAGTGACCAAGCAGTTATTCAGAGGATTCTTGTTACGTAGCTTCTGTATCATGAATCCTACTCTGCAGTATTGCCTTGATGCCTTGAGTGAAACTTTATTTTATAAGGAAATTTAGATTACCTAAAACAACAGAAATACGAGAGTTCCCTGAGCTTACCACACATCATAAAGAAACTACATATGCCTGCTTGTAAGCAAATGCTTTTACAGTAAAAGTTTTCCTATGTTCCAGACTTTGATTTAAAAGCTGCTTCCTTTATGACTTTATAATTCTTTATAACTGAATTATCAGTTAGTTTAATGATTGGCAGTTACTTTTACATATCAAAAAAAAGATGTACCTGATGCAATTGTTCAAATTAATTTTGTTTATTTCACAATAGATATCTCATTTAAATTTTAGTAACTATAATATTTCAAAGCAGTTTTTGAAAGCTCTTATGCATATTTGTATATTAAATTTGAAATATGAATAAGCTATTAACTAAACTTGAATCCCTCACCTCTTTTCTATTTGAAGAAAAAATATCTTATTTCTACTTATATTACTTCAATTTTTTATCTCAATATATAATAAATTGATTTTGCTCCTATCATTGTGAAACCTGAAACCACCAATTGTCACTAATGATCTGATTAACAAAGTCAATAATGCTTCATTAGTACTTGATTTATTTGGCTTTATAAAAGCACAGACAATTTGATATTGTAAACCACAGTCAACTTCTTGATTTTTTTTCTCTTCCTTCTTTAAACACAGATTCCCTGTCTTCTCCCTTGATTTCTGATTTGATCTCTGACTAGCTCAAGGTTGTTTCTTAACATTTTCTAGTTTTAAGCCATGATTTATTTCTCTCTCTCTCTCTTTTTAATCTCTACACACACCCCACGGCCAATCTTACCAACTCCAGTGACATCAACTGTTACGTAATCGCAAATCAATTTCAAATATCTATTGTAAGACAGACTCCTTCTGAACCCAGATACATGTCATAAAGTATAAACATCTCCAAGAGGATGTTCATAGACTCAGATTTACAACTGAATTTCTCTTAGCAGGGTTTCCTGCAGCACGTTCTGTTTGAGGTGTTAACATTGACATCCACCTCGTATTTAAAAAATGAAATACCTATGGGGTTAAACTATAATGGCATTTAACATTGAGTTGCTTCATAAAATGACTTATCTTCAGTTACATGGGTGACTACATATTTTAGATAGGGAACTGAGTTCTTCCTTAGATTTAATAATACAGACAAACTTCAAAAGAAGGAACTCAGTGGATATTTCATTTAACAGAGTTAAACCTACATTTTAAATTTTCTACTTTCTTTTAAATTTTAGGCTAAGTCGCCTCAGGTTATAGAGAGATGTTCCTGAACTAAGTGTGGCTAATGAGGTATTTCATTATGGTGCTTTTCCATTCTGGAATTATATGTTCCAGGAGACAAAGAAGTTTCTTCTATACATAAGTACTAATTACAGTATTCACTGTAGTGGATTCTATAATGTATCCCTCAGACAGCCATTGTTGTTGTCTGTTCAGTCGCTAAGTTGTGTCTGGCTCTTTGTAAACACATGACTGTAGAACACCAGGCCTCCCTGTCCCTCACCATCTTCCAGAGTTTGCTCAAGTCCATGTCCACTGAATCTGTGATGCCATCCAACCATCTCATCATCTGCCACCCTCTTCTCCTTTTGTCCTCAATGTATCCCAACAACAGGTTCTTTTCTAATGAGTCAGTTGTTCACATCAGGTCACCAAAGTATTAGAGCTTCAGCTTCAGACAGCAAAAACAAGACCTGGAGTTGACTGTGGCTCAAATCATCAGCTTTACATGAAAAAATTCAAGCTTAAACTAAAGAAAGCAGAGAAAACCACTAAGCTAGTCAGATATAACTTAAAACAACTCCTCTATAAATATACAGTGGAGGTGATGAATAGAGTCCAAGGATTAGACCTAGTAAAAAAAAGCACCTGAGCAACTATGGACAGAGGTCTATAATGTTGTATAGGAGGCAGCAAACAAAACCATCCCAAAGAAAAAGAAAAGCAAGAAGGCAAAGTGGTTATCTAAGGAGGCTTGACAAATAGCTGAGGAAAGAACAGAAGCAAAAATCAAAGGAGAAAGGGAAAGGTAACTCCAACTAAATGCAAATTCCAGAAAACAGAAAGGGGAGACAAGAATACCTTCTTGAATGAACAATCCAAAGAAGCAGAAGATAACTACAGAAAGGATAAGAAGATCTTTTCAAGAAAATTGGAAATATCAAAGGAATATTTCATCCAAAAATGGGCATAATAAAGGATAGAAACAGTAAAGACCTAATAGAAGCAGAAGAGATCAAGAAGAGATGGGAAGAATACACAGAACTGTACAAAGAAAAATTTTTTTTAAGATCTTAATGATCCAGATAATCACGATGGTGTAGTCTCTCACTCAGAGCCAGACATTCTGGAGTGTGAAGTCAAATGGGCCTTAGGAAGCAGTGCTGCCAATAAAGCTAGTGGAGGTAATGGAATTCCAGCAGAGTTATTTAAAATCTTAAAAAAATGGTTCTATTAAAGTGCTGCACTCAATATGTGCAGCACTCAAAATTGGAAAATTCAGCAGTGACCACAGGACTAGAAAAGGTCAATCCTCATCCTGAGTCCTAAGAAAAGCAGTACTAAAGAATGTTCAAGCCACTGGACAATTGCACTCATCTCCCATGCTAGTAAGGTTATGCTCAAAATCCTCCAAGCCTAGCTTGGAGAATTATGTGAACTGAGAGCTTTCAGATGTTCAAGCTGGGTCTAGAAAAGAAAGAGGATCCACAGATCAAATTGCCAACATTCATTGAGTCATAGAGAAATCAAGAGAATTTAAAAAAAAACATGTACCTCTGTTTCATTAACTACCCTAAATTATTTAACTGGATGTATCATAACAAACTGTGGAAAACTGTTAAAGAGATGGGATACCAGACTATCTTACCTGTCTTCTGAGAAACCTGTATGTGGATCAAGAAGCAACAGTTAGAACTGGACATGGAAAAACAGACTGGTTCCAAATTGGGAAAGGAGTACATCAAGGCTGTATATGTTACCCTGCTCATTTGACTCATATGCAGAATACATCATGTAAAATGCCAGGCTGGATGAAGCACAAGCTGGAATCAAGACTGCCAGGAGAAGTATCAACAACCTCAGATACGCAGATGACACGAACCTTATGGCAGAAAGTGAAGAAGAACTAAAGAGTCTCTTGATGAAAGTGAAAGAGAAGAGTGAAGCAGTTGACTTAAAGCTCAACATTCAGAAAGCTAAGATCATGGCATTCGGTCCCATCACTTCATGGCAAATAGATGGGAAAAGATGGAAACAGTGATAGTCAATCTACATCAGACCTCAACTTCTCCCTCTCCCAATCCTGTTTTCTTCTTTTCCCCCACAGGCACTGATCCCAAAATTACTCTCTAATGGACTTCCGGCATGCTAATTAATTCCCTGTGCCTCCTCTGTATTAGTTTTCTACGGCTGCTGTAACAAATTATCACAAACAGCTAAAATGACACATACATTATTTTATGGTTCTCTTAGGTCAATAGTCAGACTCACATCTTACAGATCTAATATTAAGGGCTGGGCTTGGCTGTATTACTTAAGGATTAGGGAGGAATGCATTTCCTTGCCTTTTGCAGGATCTAGAGGCTGCTCACAGTCCCTGGCTTTTGGCCTCTTTTCCTGCATCATCCAAGCCAGCCATGTTGCATCTTCCAACCTTGCTTCCTCACTACATTCTCTCCAGAGCAGGCTAAGTTCTTTGTGCTCATGTGATTAAATTTGGTCTGTCAGGATAATACAGAATAAGCTCCCCTTTTCAAGGTCCTTAATGACATCTGCAAAAATCTTCGGGGGACATACAGTGACATATTGACTAATTCCAGGGATTAAGATACAGAAATCTCTGGGGGGCCCATTAGTATGCCGACTATATCCTTCCTGGTGCTGGAATGTGTGAAATATATTTGTCCTTTACTTCAGAGGAAATATTCAGACATGGCCCAGACTGTTAAAATTTTACTGATGTGACAGGAACCACTGAGTATAATTGGACCAAATGAGTGAAAAGTGTCAAGTAAGTGATCTGCTGACTTTGGTGACACACATGCACCCTAGAAATTGAGTGATGCGTGCTAAGCTGCCTCAATTGTGTCCAACTCTGTATGATTCTGTGGACTGTAGCCTGCCAGGCTCCCCTGTCCACGGTATTTCCCAGGCATGGATATTGGAGTGGGTTGCCATGTCCCTCTCCAGGGAATTTTCCTGACTCAGCTATCAAGCCTACGTCTCTTATGTTTCCTGCATGGGCAGGTGGCTTCTTTAACACTAGCACCACCTGGGAAGCCCCAGAAATTGAGAGGTAGCATTAGAGCATGGAGGACCCATTTTGATCAATGGATGAAGGAAAGGAAAGCCCAGGCTTGGTTTGTTTGTGAGAATGGGTGAGCTCAATGCTCATATTAGAAAAGGAAATAAATGGAGACTGTTCTGTGGCCCCATTCAGGACTGGTCATGAAGTAAAACAATCAGGGGAATTTCTCTCAGTGGGCAGAACTTTTGGAGGCACACTTGAAAATCTGATTTGGATTTTAAAAAAATGTGGCCAAGTCCCAGTCCTGCTATAGCTGGAAAATCCTGCTGCACTTTGGTTTATTTTTCCTTCAGAGTGGAACAAAAATTCTGGCAACTATCTGAGGACTCTGACAAGTTTAAGCAAAAATAGGCAGTGATGAAAGGAATAAATTTGCAGATACATTTTTTTTCCATTTTAGTTTTCAAAACTTTGCCCTAAGGGTGGGTTCCAGGCACACCAGTGTTGAAGAGAGCAGTACCATAGATGGCTGGAACACTAATGCATACTCTATATTTCTGGATCATATACATACCCCATATATCTGGATAAGTAAAAGGGGACCCTGTTGTCAGGAGGAAAAAAAAAGAGGGATCCTACAGAGAAAACAGTTGGAAAAGTGAACCCTTAAATCTGTATATAATTCCAAGCAAATCTCAAGTTCACCCCTAAGCAGTGTATCAGACAGACCTCAAAACAGAACTGCAAAGGCTTTAAGAATTAAACTAATATTTGAAACCCCATCCAAGTCTCAGACTTATCCCTGACTGGCACATGCATGAGATAGACCTAAAACAGGATAGCAAAATCTCTGAGAACTAAATAAAATTTAAACAATGGCCAAGGTCATAATTAGGGCATACTTGATGGCTCAGTTCAGTTCAGTTCATTTGCTCAGTCATGTCCGACTCTTTGCGACCCCATGAATTGCAGCACACAGCCTCCCTGACTATCACCATCTCCCAGAGTTCACTCAGACTCATATCCATCGAGTCTGTGATGCCATCCAGACATCTCATCCTCTGTCATCCTCTTCTCCTGCCCCCAATCCCTCCCAGCATCAGAGTTTTTTTCCAATGAGTCAACTCTTCCCAAGAGGTGGCAAAAGTACTGGAGTTTCAGCTTTAGCATCATTCCTTCCAAAGAAATCCCAGGGCTGATCTCCTTTAGAATGGGCTGATTGGATCACCTTGCAGTCCAAGGGACTCTCAAGAGTCTTCTCCAATACCACAGTTCAAAAGCATCAATTCTTCGGCGCTCAGCCTTCTTCACAGTCCAGCTCTCACAACCATCCAGGACTACTGGAAACACCATACCCTTGACTAGACGGACCTTAGTCGGCAAAGTAATGTCTCTGCTTTTAAATATGCTGTCTAAGTTGGGCATAACTTTCCTTCCAAGGAGTAAGCATCTTTTAATTTCATTCCTGGAATCACCATCTGCAGTGATTTTGGAGCCCACCAAAAGAAAGTCTGACACTGTTTCCACTATTTCCCCATCTATTTCCCATGAAGTGATCGGACCGGATGACATGAACTTAGTTTTCGGAGTGTTGAGCTTGAAATCAACTTTTTTC
>SJYX01002878.1:78232-100030 GCA_006410675.1 Oreotragus oreotragus | reverse complement strand
TTTCTGCCATAAGGGTGGTGTCATCTGCATATCTGAGGTTATTGATATTTCTCCCGGCAATCTTGATTCCAGCTTGTGTTTCTTCCAGTCCAGCATTTCTCATGATGTACTCTGCATAGAAGTTAAATAAGCAGGGTGACAATATACAGCCTTGACATACTCCTTTTCCTATTTGGAACCAGTCTATTGTTCCATGTCCAGTTATAACTGTTGTTTCCTAACCTGCATATAGGTTTCTCAACAGGCAGGTCAGGTGGTCTGGGATTCCCATCTCTTTCAGATTTTTCCACAGTTTATTGTTATCCATACAGTCAAAGGCTTTGGCATAGTCAATAAAGCAGAAATAGATGTTTTTCTTGTTCTCTCATGCTTTTTTGATGATCCAGTGGATGTTGGCAATTTGATCTCTGGTTCCTCTGCCTTTCTAAAACCAGCTTGAACATCGGGAAGTTCACAGATCATGTAATGCTGAAGCCTGACTTGGAGAATTTTGAGCATTACTTTACTAGCATGTGAGATGAGAGCAATTGTGTGGTAGTTTGAGCATTCTTTAGCATTGCCTTTCTTTGGAATTGGAATTAAAACTGACCTTTTCGAGTCCTGTGGCCACTGCTGAGTTTTCCAAATTTGCTAGAATATTGAGTGCAGCATTTTCACCACATCATCTTTCAGCATTTAAAATAGCTCTACTGGAATTCCATCACCTCCACTCTCTGTTCATAATGATGCTTTCTAAGGCCCACTTGACTTCACATTCCAGGATGTCTGGCTCTAGGTGAGTGATCATACCATCGTGATTATCTTGGTCATGAAGATCTTTTTTGTATACTTCTTCTGTGTATTCTTGGCTCAGATAGTAAAAAAAAAAATCCACCTGCAATGTGGAAGTTCAGTTCAGTTCAATCACTCAGTCATGTCCGACTTTTTGTGACCGCAAGAACAGCAGCATGCCAGGCCTACCTGTCCATCACCAAATCCCGGACTCCACCAAAACCCATGTCCGTTGAGTTGGTGATGCCAGCCAACCATCTCATCCTCTGTCATCCCCTTCTCCTCCTGCTTTCAATTTTTCCCAGCATCAGGGTCTTTTTCCAATGAGTTAGCTCTTTGCATCAGGTGGCCAAAATATTGGAGTTTCAGCTTCAACATCAGTCCTCCCAATGAACATCCATGACTGATCTCCTTTAGGATGGACTGGTTGGATCCCCTTGAAGTTCAAGGGACTCTCAAGAGTCTTCCCCAACACCACAGTTCAAATGCATCAATACCTCGGCACTCAGGTTTCTTTACAGTCCAACTCTGACATCCATACATAACTACTGGAAAAACCATAGCCTTGACTAAACAGACCTTTGTTGGCAAAGTTATGTCTCTGCTTTTTAATGTGCTGTCTAGGTTGGTCATAACTTTCCTTCCAAGGAGTAAGCATCTTTTAATTTCATGGCTGCAATCACCATCTGCCGTGAGTTTGGAGCCCAGAAAAATATAGTCAGCCATTGTTTCCACTGTTTCCCCATCTGAGACCTGGGTTCAATCCCTGGGTCAGGAAGATCCCATGGAGAAGAGAATGGCTACCCACTCCAATATTCTTGCCTGGGAAATCCCATGGTCAGAGGAGCCTGGCAGGATACAGTCCATGGGATCACAAAAGAGTTGGAAACAGTTGAGCAATTAACATACACAAAGTCGTAATTGGTTTTCCCAGATGGCACTAGTAGTAAAGAACTTTCCTGCCAATGCAGGAGGCACAGGTTTGATCCCTGAGTCAGGAAAATCTCTTGGAGGAAAAAATGGCATCCCTACCAGTATTCTTGCCTAGAGATTCTATGGAAAGAGGAGTTTTGCAGATTACTGTCCATGGGGTCCCAAAGAGTTGGACACAACTGAGCATGCACCCATATACAGTCATAATTAACCTGTAAATAACACATGCACATGACAGATCCAAAGTAGCATAGCATGGGCTCTGGAAACTGAACTGAGCTGAGAAAGAACACCCATAGAAGGTAAGGCAGAACTTCTTGTCTAAACATAACTGGACTTACACATTTAAGAGAAAAAACAGCAATAAAAAATGAAACAAAATATTCTTCAAGGCATTTTAACAGGACCCAGAATGTACATAAAATAATGTTCAAAATTTTCAGAATTCAATCATTAGATGTACAAAGAACCAGAAAATTTTGATCAAACCTCAATGAATTGATAACATAAGAGGTCATACGCCAAACATAAAGGTCCCAGCTGTAGAAATGATCAGATTAATTCTTTAAAGAAGTTATAACCTTCACAAGGTTCACATAAATGCTCTACTCATTAGACACTTTAAAATCTTTTACTTCCCTCTTTGACGATTATAGTATGTATGGTATTAGTATTAGCCGCTCAGTCATCTCTGACTTTTTGCAACCCCATGGACTATAGCCCGCCAGGCTCCTTTGTCCATGGGATTCTCTAGGCAAAAATACTGGAGTGATTGCCATTTCCTCCTCTAGGGGACCTTCCCAACTGTACATAAAGGAGACTTCATTAATGTGTATTAGAGGATACCCCAGGTTAACCTGTTATAGGAAACTGTCTCTTGAGTCTTTAAATTCTATACCAATTCTATACCTCTGGTTGGCCAATTGTTTGCTTCTTTATTTAGGTTTTAAGGTGAATGACCTGGGGCTATTTGTTTCCATTAGGCTGACTGTGAATCTAAAGGCATAGTTGAAATGTCTATTTTTCTTGCTATCCTCAGAAGAGATTGCTGCAAATCTACTCTATGATTCTCATTCTTTTCAGCTTATAATACAAATAGCTTATTATTTTTTGCAACCTATGTCTTATAATAAAGCAATGCTGAAAAATTAAATACAAGAAAATGATTTGCTGGTGGTGATTTTTAAGCTTGATTCTAAATAGATTTATGAAGAATGGCACTTGGAAGAGGTGGTTCAAATTTTGCTATTTAAGGTATATTGAAATTAAAGGCTCACTCTCCCTAAAATTTCAAAAAATGTAGAGCTTAGGCTCTTAAGGGTATAGCAGTGATAAAAGCTTTCATAATCATTTTTAAAAAGCAACACTTCATAGTTTTCTCTCTCCAATGGTTCTCTAATATACTTGTAGAAGGAAAGCAACAGAAAACCAAGAATAAAAATAGCTAAGCTCTCCATAATTGGGCTTCTTGCTTACTTTCCCCGTTCAAAGAAAAGAGGAGACAACATGTTGCAATAGAGGCTTCATAGACAACCGGGTTTCTCCAGTGACAATTGGCATTTGATGCTCCATATCTCTTGGTTCTTCTTGTTGCCAATGGTCAGCCTGGCGATGGTGGTGAAATGGGAGCAATTAATCTGTAGATAAGGGAGTATATATTAAGAAATTCCATATATACTACATGAAAATCAAAGCTGATCATAATGACTGTGGAGAATGTAAAAGTTCATCATTTGGCCTTAATCTAGCACAATGTCATGTATTTAGCAAGCACTAAATAAATATTCAGGAAACAATTCAATTTCCAGAATTATAATCAATGAAAACAAGGACTAGAATGATTCTAAAGTATGATTATAATCTCTTTCATTCCATTAGGCACATGAAGAAACTCAAAACTCCTTTAGGGTTTATAATGGCAAATAAAGACAATAACAAGAAAGATATATCCTGAATGATATCTATCTTTGTCATCTATTATGTTTGATTTATTTTTACTTGAGTCAGTTACCAATGGTTCTGAAATAAAGATAATTTTTTTCTTAAGATTTTATATACAAAAATAAATATATGTAAAGTATACAAAACTTAATTAACTTTTCTAAGATCACTCAAAAAATGGATTTTAGATTTGTAAGTAGAATCTGTTTATACTATGGACCAACAGTATTTTTGAAGTTTAAATATTAAGATAGTTCAGTGTGAATGGGAGGGCAGTAAGGTTGTTATTTACTGAGTTGGTTGGAGAATGGAACTGTCTCCAACAGTTCTCCAACAGTTCCATGGATAATTAAAACTGGATAATTTAACCTGTCTCCAACAGTTTAAATTAAACTGTTTAAATGGATAATTAAAAAAAAAAAATAGAAAACCTCACAAACAACATGCTAGTCTAAAAGAATTAGACTTGGATATATATGTGTCAAGCCAAAGCAAATGTACTTTATTTACAAACAAAAAAACACTTATAATCTATCAGAGATGCCCAAAGAAATACATGCCAATAAACAATCACTGCCTTTGCAGACTTTATAGTGTTGGAGCAAATGAAAGTAAATTTATGTTATATTTTTATTTAATGTGTACTTATTTACTGTAATGTTTGAAACCATTCAGTTCAGTTCAGTTCAGTTGTCGCTCAGTCGTGTCCGACTCTTTGCGACCCCATGAATCGCAGCACGCCAGGCCTCTCTATCCATCACCATCTCCTGGAGTTCACTCAGACTCACGTCCATCGAGTCCGTGATGCCATCCAGCCATCTCATCCTCTGTCGTCCCCTTCTCCTCCTGCCCCCAATCCCTCCCAGCATCAGAGTCTTTTCCAATGAGTCAACTCTTCGCATGAGGTGGCCAAAGTACTGGAGTTTCAGCTTTAGCATCATTCCTTCCAAAGAAATCCCAGGATTGATCTCCTTCAGAATGGACTGGTCGGATCTCCTTGCAGTCCAAGGGACTCTCAAGAGTCTTCTCCAACACACCAGACCCCTAATGACTATGATTGATGTTTGCTTTTCCACCTCTCTTTGCACCTCAAGAATATGTTTTTGGAAGAAAACAGTGATTGTACAAACATCTGATTCAAATGCTCTTATCCTTATGTTGAAAAATTCCGTATAGGAAAAGTAGGCTAGAATTGAAATTTTACATGATACATAGAACTCAAAGTATAATTGTGATGGTGCTAAAGAAATCACAAAACTAAGAAATATCCATTTAACTTTCTTTAGCCATCCATAAGATCAGAAAATTCTATCACCAGTGGACTCTGAAGTTTATTTCCATGGATTATTTTCTCATCAAGATATGTTTTTAAAAAGGTCTTCTAAACTGATAAATGGAAAGCATGTTATTATTTAGAAGAAGAATACACATTTTTTGTGTTTTGTTGACTTCAGTTGATGAAACTTTTCAACATTAAATTTTAAAATTTCTTACTCTATGAGTTTAGAATGTATTTTAATGGCAGCTTTGAATTTTGGAATTTTTACTACTTGTTTGAATTATATTTTTTAAATATCACAAATGTGATCTATAAAATGAATATGCTGGAATATATCTTTCTTTTTATAAAACTAAAATTATTCCTATGTGATCACACTCACAAAATAATGTGCATAATTGTTCATATTTTTCATTAGCTATAATGCTTCATATTTTTTATCATTTTACTTTTTGGTAAGAATTTCTTAGTTCTTTCATTTTTGTTTCTGGTAGTGGATAGGTAGGTCTTTGTTTAGTCATACTCTATAACAGTGGAAACAGTGTCAGACTTTATTTTTGGGGGCTCTAAAATCATTGTAGATGGTGACTGCATCCATGAAATTAAAAGACACTCCTTGGAAGAAAGTTATGACCAACCTAGATTGCGTATTGAAAAGCAGAGACATTACTTTGCCAACAAAGGTCCGTCTAGTAAAGGCTATGATTTTTCCAGTAGTCATGTATGGATGTGAGAGTTGGACTGNCCAAAATCACTGCAGCTGGAGACTGCAGCCATGAAATTAAAAGACGCTTACTCTTTGGAAGGAAAGTTATGACCAACCTAGATTGCGTATTGAAAAGCAGAGACATTACTTTGCCAACAAAGGTCCGTCTAGTAAAGGCTATGATTTTTCCAGTAGTCATGTATGGATGTGAGAGTTGGACTGTGGAGAAAGCTGAGTACCAAAGAATTGATGCTTTTGAACTGTGGTGTTGGAGAAGACTCGAGAGTCCCTTGGACTGCAAAGAGATCCAACCTGTCCATTCTGAAGGAGATCAACCCTGGGATTTCTTTGGAAGGAATGATGCTGAAGCTGAAACTCCAGTACTTTGGCCTCCAGTACTCTTCATATGAAGAGTTGACTCATTGGAAAAGACTCTAATGCTGGAAGGGATTGGGGGCAGAAGGAGAAGGGGACGACAGGATGAGATGGCTGGATGGCATTACCGACTCAATGGACGTGAGTTTGAGTGAACTCCGGGAGATGGTGATGGACAGGGAGGCCTGGCATGCTGTGATTCAGGGTGCTGCAAAGATTCAGACGTGACTGAGCTACTGAACTGAGCTGAACTGATGCAATTTCTATGTGGATGTTTTTTGAGGAGGTGGGCTTTCTGCTGATGCTGATAACTAAGTACTGCAAGGAGTAGAGACCACGAGTGGGAAACTGTGAACGCCTGATGGGATTTCACAGAAAATATTGTCATAAGAGGCAGAAAATTATTCACTGTCCAGATACTTCTTGAGGGGTGGAAGAGAGGCACAATAAGGAATGAACGGCTGTGAGATCAACAAAAATGTCTTATGGTCACAAATCCTAAGGACTGAGGAAGGATGTCTATCAGGTGAAATTTCTAAAAATTCTCACATAGGCAAACATACACACACACATACACATATACAAACACACACATACACACACACACCACATGATACATTGCCTACAATCACTTCATTGCTGCATTTAGATCTGGACTCTGGCCCATAAGAGTCCTTGACTGAGTTGATACTTCAATAATACCTGCTTTTCATAGTAATTTAACATGCTGATAAAATAACAATGTCCCATTTGTATTGATCCATTAGTCTAGGTAAATTTCAAGTTAGATACAGATATGAGATTATAAATCACACCTGCATTCTTGCAGATCTTTATCACATTAGAAATTGCAAATATTTGTTTTTAAATTGTTTGTAATATTTACCAAAATGTAAGCTTTGTTATGATTGTACTTTGAGTGTTTCCAGATTTGTGATTTTTAGTAGAAAGGCATGATAGCTTCTAAAACCACCATATTCATATTTTAAGAGAACTTACATTTATTAAATGGGTAAGTTTAGATGATTACATTGAAATTGGTTGTTTAAGTTCTTGACAAAGATTGATTTGTCAGTTCCTGGTACTGAAAGAAGGACGTCCTGTCATGTGTGACAACATGGATTTACTTGAAGGGTATTAGTCTAAGTGAAACAGGCCAGGCAGAGAAAGACAAATGCTCTATGGTTTCACTTATATGTGGAATCTAAAAAAAACAGACTTAGAAAAATAGGGTTGAGGGGATGAGGCAAAGAAGGAGAGGCTGGTAACAGCAAAATTTTAATTAAAATATAAAGTCTGAGGAATAACAGGTAAACACCATGTATAAGAATGTATAGTGACTATAGATGATAACACTTTATAGTTGAAATTTGCAAAGAGACTAGAATATAAATGTTCATACCAAATAAATAAATAAATAAAAGTAAACATGTGAGGATGTGACATGATTAATATGTCACTTAACTTGAAGGATGCACTCATTCTTCAATAGCACATGTGCTCAGTTGCTCAGTCATGTCTGACTCTTTGCAACCCCATGGACTGTAGCCTGCCAGGCTCCCCTATCCACAGAATTTCCAGGCAAGACTACTGGAGCAGGTTGCCGTTTCCTACTCCAGGAGTTCTTTCTGACCCAGGGATTGAAACCTAGTCTCTTGGCATCTCCTGCATTGGCAGGTGGATTCTTTACCACTCCATCACTTGGCAAGCCCTTCATTATTTATTTCATCTATCAAATCACTATGTTGTGCACTTCAAATATTTTAGAGTTTTATTTGTCAATTATACCTCAACAAAGCTGAAAAAAAATCAAAACCTCAGAAATATAGCATTTAGAAAATTCTTTGTTTTCACAGAGACTTTTGGGAACAATTGTAGTTTAAATATCAAGTTGATATTATACATTCATATCTATACTGGAACAAGCCTTGACAAACAGTGAAAGTGAACTTGTAATATGAAAATTTACAATTAAAAATTCATATTGTTTTGCTAGAAAATAATGCTTTGACCTAATATTTTGTGTTACTAACAAACAGCACTAAAATCTCCTGGGTAATTCTTTCAAAATAAATACCTGTGACCTTTTCCCCAAAGATTCTAATTTAGTTTGCCATTTCCCAAGTTACTTCAATGGTGAAGACTCTCTTCTAATACAAAAATTCTATGGCTGTAAATGGCTACTTTCTCCTTTAATGTAATTTTTATGATTTTTATTAATAGTTATATTGAAATCATCCTATTAGTTAATCACCTGAGTTTGCTAGAAGATTTCTGCCTTTGCCTTGAGCTCTTTGGAGAGTTCTTTCTGGCTTCACAAAGTTTTCATTATTCTTAAATGGACACCCTAATTAATGGCTTTTTCTGAAACTTTTCCTTGTCTCTAGGAGGTAGCATCCTGTCTCATTCTCCTGCAAAGTGCCTTACTAACAAGTCTATCATAGCTCTTAACACACTGTGCAGCAATGATCTATTTACACTATGTCTCACCCACTAGATAATCAGTTTACAGGGCAGTAATTAAGTTGCTAAACATATTGCAATAAAAATTGCTTTACAAAATTGGTTAAAATAAACACTGGCAATGACATCCTGGCTGCAATAATATCATAGCAATTCAATGTAGTGGCACTGTGATTTTCAGACAATATCAACTTCACTTCCTTGTATTTTTTCTTGGCAGCAATAGCACTTAAAGGGCAATTTTGAGAAAACTCAGCTAATATTCTTGGTAGATATTTAACCTTATGAAAGGAAATCACTTATCCAAGACTTCAGTATTTTCATTTCAGTGACATTTAAAATGGAAATGAGTCCATTTTCTTTTCAGACTTTTTGAATATGCTTTTGGTTCAAAATTAAACCCATTCAGTGAATATTCAAGTAGGACAAAATCAGAATGTAAGGAAATTGCAGAAGCAGATTCTTTCAGTGTCACTCTCATATTGGATATATTCTACATTCTACATTAAATGTACCAACAGGTAAAATATACCAATTGCTAATTGATAAAATAGATTAATTAATTCTAGTAGACAATGAATTTTTCACACAATTGCTGCATATATTTGTGCCCTTCATCTTCTCAGGAAAATAAGTTATTTGAAAATATGTTTTCATTGTAGTTACATATTTTGGTATTAATGGATAATGGCTTTAAAATCTTATCCCATTTTTTACATTACGATGATACTAAAAATTGTATAAGAAGTCTTTGAAAATAATGTAAACATAATTAATCTCTAAACCATTTGTTGATACTTTTTGTTACAGAGTCTTTCTACTGTTTTATAATAAAGAAATGAGTTGAAGAATGAATGTAGTAAGATAACTTTTGACAACCTACTAGATTTAAGGTGAATGTGACTAGATTGTCTTGAAAGTGAAAGTGTTAGTCAGTCAGTTGTGTTCAGCTCTTTGCAACTCATGGACTGTAGCCTGCCAGGCTCTTCTGTCCATGGGATTTCCTAGGCTATAATACTGGAGTGGGTAGCCATTCCTGACCCAGTGGGATCTTCCTGATGCAGGAAGATGACTCGTGCATCTAAGCCACCAGGGAAGCCTTGGTTTTGTCAATTTCTCCATGTCTTGTGATGAATCCCAAACTCATCAGAACAAAATATTAAATCCAAGTACAAAAACCTTTTGGGCAATGTAGATTGTACTGAGGTTGGGGATATGTTAAACTTTATATCTTACCTAACACATTTATCTTCTAAAAGTATTTATAATCATTTTGGCCTTTATTCATGACTCCCTTTACTGTATATCCTGCCTCAACCTTTGCTTTACTATCCATCACTCATCTCCATAGTTAACAAAATTAACCTGGTCCAAGCAATCATCCCATGTTCTCTATTCTGTTGCACTCGGCACTCAGCAACCCAACATGACCACCGTTGTCAGCAAAAGAAACAAAGCAAAACACGTTGTCTTTCCCAGCAAATGCTTTTCCTCATGCATGCTCTTTAGGATTTTCAGTTTATCCCTTCACCTCTAGAGAAAGCCAGTGTCAAGCCCCCATGTATATAATTCATATTTCTGAGGAGTAATAGACAGTAAGCTGGTAATTGTTTAACAACCAGCTGACCAGCTGACTGTAGGACAACAAAAGGCATTGATGGCATGTTATATTTGTTGATTTCTGTGGTGTGAATGTCTCCAATATGACTACTTTGAATTCAATGAGTCATCACTGTATACAAAGTTAGAATGTGATGGGCTATAGAATGCCATTATTTATTTCTCCCCTAGAGATTAAGTAGACAAAATAACTTCAAGAACATATATGATAATAAAATATAGTAAAATAATTAAGATTTAACTAGCTTTTAGCGTTTCTTAATTGAAAAAAACTACTTCAAATTAAAAAAGCTTAAAATAATTTGATATTATTTTCAATATGATAAACAAAGTTAGAATGTGATGGGCTATAGAATGCCATTATTTATTTCTCCCCTAGAGATTAAGTAGACAAAATAACTTCAAGAACATATATGATAATAAAATATAGTAAAATAATTAAGATTTAACTAGCTTTTAGCGTTTCTTAATTGAAAAAAACTACTTCAAATTAAAAAAGCTTAAAATAATTTGATATTATTTTCAATATGATAATCATTATTATATTATTATATTAATAATATTATGATATTATTTTCAAAATGATAATTGATTTAAACATTTATCACCTTTCTTTAAATTGACCCAAAAAAGTCATGTCTAAAGGAAATCAAACAGACCTAGAAGATTGCATGATCTTTCCTCTATATTGTCCATTTTTATTTATGCTATTTTTATGTAAATCTTTCTCTATAAATGCCTTTCTAACAATGTGTAGTTGTGTGAAATTGAAACACTATGGAGGCAAGGGATTTCACTGCTAATTTTCTTTTTCAACCTGAATAAAACTTACTTTGACAATTGCTCTCACCTGTCTCACTTATGTATGTGGAATGGAAGAAAACAAAAGTCAGGTATTTTTCTTGGTGCTACGTCAACATAACTAAGTTTAAGCCAAATTAGACAGTAATAAAAGTGTTTAAAGTTTTAAAATCTTGACACTAAAATGGTATATATTTGGAGTCATATAAGATCTCATTCTAAGATTACACTACAAGAAATTTTCCTGGAAATTTGCTCTAAGCCATTTTAGTCTAGCATGGTACATCTTCTTGATCATTTCTAATTAGAAGCAATGGACACCTTTCCAAGTTTGTTCATCATCCTATATCTCCCTGAATTTGCAATTAGGGCCAATTAGCCAGTTCAAAAGGCTGGGATTATAATACATAAGCTAGGTTACTATAAGAACAGGCATATTTTGCCATGTGGTCTAGAGAAGCAAAGAAGTCTCTAGAAGGGAAAATATATAAAGAGAAATAAATAAGGAAACAGAAAATACAAAGGGCAAGGGCTTTACATTGCTTGCTTCCAAAGTTTGCATACATTCGTATATTTGCTTTCTATGAAGTACGTTTAAGCTGGTTCTGTTATATATTTAAAACCATTAAATAGCATAAGGTTCAGGAGTATCTGAATTTATGGCTGTTCATCTCAAAAGAAGCTACAGTATTATGGATTTCTGAAGATCAATTTCACTATTCACATGTATGCACCTAGTTCTTCAATCCAGATACAAGAATTTAAAACAAAGAAAAGCAAAGAAAGGAAAAGATACATAACAAACTTTTAAAATCACAGATTAGATGTGTTCTGAAAAAGAGTGGAAAAGGAATAAGCAGTACCCTATGGATACTTCAGAAATAGTTTCCTGCTCTCAAGGTTTATCCTTGTGTTTTCCAGTGAGTATTTAGCAAGAGAGTCAGTTAATTAACATTTATCCATTATCAGCAGACTAGTTAAATTCAGAGGAATCAGAATGCAAAATATTATCCTTGCCTGGTGTGAAGTCAGTAAATTCTTGAGAGACAGTCATAAACACAGGGAAAAAGAGATTATAAAAATAATAAATGTAGCTCTTAACTTTGTTCTCTGTGTATCATGCCATTCTTTTTCATCTTCAGATCCATTGTTCTTGTCCGTTTAAGTTTTCTGTGCGTTACGACTCATACCCTTGAAGAGTCAGCAAGCCAAATGCCAAAGCAGATTTGATCACAAGTTATGCAGATGGTGATGATTTGATTAGGAATTTGCAAAACAGGTTGTCAGCTGTGTTCTCTGTAGGACTTTTTCTTCTTTCTGAGGTATAGTTTGACCAATTGTATTGAATGCTATTTTGAAAATATCACGGTTTGATCAATAATGCGGTGATGTACAACTTTTGATTTTTAAAACTCAATCTTCTTGTCTTCTCAACAAAATTACTGGTCATTTTTATTTCTTTTTAGCTTCCGTCACATATGTACTTCCCATATAAAACTATACAACTACCTAACTAGTTACCATCTGCCACTGTAGAGAAAAACTCTTTTATGCTTTTCTTCTGAGTTATTGTGTATCAATGCACTATCTACTATGTATTCTCAATAAAGGAGAGAAAAAAATAAACTGACAAGAAGAAAATGATGTATTGCACATTACAGACATAATGTTTCTACAAAAATGGGTTAAATTTGTAAGAACTTGGTAAGTTAAAAGGCACTATGGATAATTCTTATTTTTATACCATTGCTTACTTAATTCTTGACTTAAAAAATAAATTAGCATATATCTGAGAAAGCATACTTGTAATTGATTCTATAGACTAGAAAATAATTTGCAGATATCATTTCTTTAATTTTTCAAAATGAAACTGAATGGATATTTGTAAGATGATTTAATGTTCAATTTTATTTTATATTCATGGCTCAATTATTGCATCACATATTTTATTAACTTCCAAATAAAAAAGTTCACTGTTAAAATTATTAGAACTGGCTTTTGCCTTCAATCTACTACTCTAACATTAGCCATACTTTTGGAATATATTCTTGGTTATTTGCCTACCTGTATTTCAAGATGGTGTCTTCCAATATGAATGTTGCCTCTTTGCTTTGGGAATAATGCCCTTTATGTTCCTAAAATATCTTAGCATCCTGCAAAGATATTGCATTCATACAGTCTCTACAGAAAACAAGTATGCTTCCTATGGGTCTTTACCATTCTTGATGCACTATGAAGTTGAACCAATGAAGAAAATGATTATTTCCTCCAAGATACCACCCCATTAAGTTGATAACTTATATTTACCTTGGTTCATATGGAAATTTTAGCAGTATTACCTTTGTAGAATTTGTTTATTGTCATTTCTCAGGGTTCAGAAATGGACATTTCTCTGTGGCCTTAAACTATTCATGAGTCTACATCTATCTCCTGCAATATCATAGCAAGCTTGAGTGTTTTGCCTTTCTCTAATGACAAGGAACATCTTATGAAGTGTAGACTGAAAATGATTGCAATAACTATGTATTGCATTATATTGCATGTAATAGTTTTGCCACAAATTTAGAAGCTTAAAATAACACCCACTTATTATCTTACACCCTCTGTAGTTCCAGAGTCCAGGCTTCAGCTAATAGAATCCTCTGCTTCAGGATCTTAAATTTGCAATCAAGGTGTTGGCCAAGGTTTCAGTCTCATACCAAGTCTGACTAAGGAGAAATATTCTTCTAAACTCCTGTAGTTGTTGAAAAAATGTAATTCTTTGCAGGCTAGTGGACTGTGGTTCTCACTGTCTTTATCACCCTTATCTCCTTGGCTTTCTAATGTGGTGACACATAGCATTTCAACTTGCTTCTCTAGGTTATCATAGGAGAAATAATGTCTTCCTAATATGTGTGTTGCAGTATTATATGGCAAAATAGTGTACATGTAATCACTTGTATCCTGTCACCTTTGCCATGGTCTTCTTTCAAATCAAAGCAAGTCATGGTCTTGCCACACTCAAGGTTGCAGGGGGCTGGGGGAGTGATAACTTAATGATGTAAAAGGCAGAAATCATAAAACTTATCTGAAAATCTCTGTCTAACAAAGAACCTCATTCCCCCAAATCTAGATGAACCTCCTACTATTTGGCCATATCACCTCCTCCAATTTCTCAATCTGTTGTTCTTTGGACTTTGGCTGGATTCATTCTGGGAACTTTCTGTACCTGCCTAGACAAGATGACATTGCCTGAAAGTTCACCTGACCTGTGGAACTGCTTGTAACATAAGATGATTCCTGTGAGGATATTATTCTAAAAAAATAGACTTATTTTTATTCCAGCTACTCTTTTAGTGGACAGGTATAAAGACCTACCTATGAAGACAGAATCAAATGATATTCAGCGTGTCTTCCTCATGATTACTTCAATGACATACATTTTAGTTAAGTTTTTTTTTTTCCATTTTGAGAACAGATGTGAACCATCTGTTTTTAATCAAAAATCCATATTAAATAAACCTTTAATTCTAGTGAGAAATGGGGAAACATCTTAAATATAATTTGACTTGTGTATATAATTTCTTCATTAGATTTACTTTCTTTTAGATAGGTCAAAACCTCATTATCATGAATGCTGGTGATGTAGTGAAAAGATCAAGAATAGGTACACCATGTAAACCACTAAGAGCTATAGGAGTGAATCTGAATTTTACAGGTGTGTGCAAAGTGGATCACTAAGCAATTTGACCCATGTTAACATTATATGCCCATGTGACTCTTCTGTATTTTGAAGCAAGAATCAATTTAAGACAACTTTTGAATTTTTTACTTGTCTATCTGACTTTATGTATCTACCTGAAGAGTTGAGGCAAATAATTAGAACTTTTTCTGTGTCCAATCCACAATCTTTAAGGTAAAGCTAAAAAGGTAAAAGTAACTCTGGTGCATGATGAGGAAAATTTTCCATTCTTTCCAATTTTTACAGACAAATTCATTGGCTATATAGAGAGAATTTACTTTATATGATCAAGAGCTTTTGTGCCAAAGAGGTGATGTACCATCTATTTTCAGACAAAAAATAGCCTGTCTTTGTAGTCAGACAGCTAGGCTAGTCTTATCACAAAAGTATCTTTATCATTCCAAGACATGTTAGAGTATGATTTCTCTTCCTGTTCATTAGATGTAATGTCAGCATAGCTCTGCAGTAACACAATTCCAGGAGATGAAAGGGAGAAGAAAGGAGAATGCAGATTAGCCTAGCTGTGATAATCCTCCTTTGGGCTGGTATGTGCTTCCTTCTGGAGAAAGCACTGCTGTCCCTTTGATGGTACCTCCATCCACAAGGATATCTGGCCTTTTGCAGATATCCGCAATCTCCAACACAGCTTTGACCTGTGTCCCAGGCAGTCCTATCTGTCCAAGTCACAGCCAGAGATTTCTAGCAGGACTTTACTTGTAATAGATGCAAAATTACACTCTATCAAAATCACACATTTTTCTTTGCCTTTCATATTTTTATCATGTTAACAGCATGATATATTCCCAAATGTTCAAGACACTGATCTTAGAGAAAAATGTAAGTTGAAAGAGGTGGATCTTTGGGACTGGAGAAGTCAGAGATGTCAGAGTCTTGGATAGGAGCTAAGCAGGCACCAGGCTCATTTGTTCATGTGCTCTCACTCCTCAGATGAAGCACTGAAAGACACTTTGCATGGAGTGTGTGGCCCAATCAAGCAGGGAGATGCTGGCCAGGTTTCTCTTATAGGCCAGAAAATCAGGTGAAGAGCATTGTACATCTTAGATGCCAAAGATGAAGACTATCGGCAGAAAGATCTCCCTACCTTAGCTTATGGAGAGTGGGGGTAAGAATGAAGTCCGTTCTGGAAGCTTTGTCTCTTAACACCACTAAATGCTGGGCCAGTTGTGTCACACTATGAGCCTTCAGGCACAAAGACACATCAGACTTTCAAAATGCCTCCTACTGAGTGCCTGAAGGCTATGGAAATCTTGTCAGATATGACTTCTGCTCCTGTCTAGTAGAGAAAGGAAGGCTGGGGTACCTCAGAGAGAGTCAGGTAACACAAACCTTACTGAAAGATAAGGAATAATACTGCATGTGGGTGTGTGTGTGTCGGGGGTGGGGTGCAGAATTCCAAAAGATAATGTTAAAAAGATAGAACAAAAAAACAGTGTTGTATGTGTCTGAGTACAAATTATGTGATGGGACTCCTCTACATGGTGTGGATGCATCAGATTCTGAATTTATAAGATCAGTTGGAAGAAGATGGGCCACAAACAAAACAGCTAAGTAAATGGCGTTTTAAATTATATGGGGCTGCTTTTTTTTTTTCCCAAAGAAAATTAGAGCAAGCAAAGACAATAGTGAAACTGCATTTGTGGGATACAGGAATAGGATTGAAACTTTAGAAAGAGTGGTGGCCGTGACCTTTCTAGCGAAGGTGACATATGGCACATTGGTAAAGAAGATGACAGAGTGAGCAGTGCGACTAGCTACCTGGAAGCAGAGTCTATAAGGCAAAGTGAACAATGCTTAAAAGTCCTGAAATGCGAATGTGTCAGGAGAAGAGACGATAAGTATGAAGGTTCTGCAGTGAGATCCCACTTGGTAAATGCCAAGAGAATGAGCAAGCCAGTGACTTGTAGGGAAGGGGGTAAGAGATACTCTTTTAAGTCACTGTTAGAACTGAGAGTTCATTGCCTGAGAAATGAGAAAATACTGAAAGTCCTAAGAAAACAAGTGAGATGATGTGACATGTTTTAGCAGAATCAATTCAACTACTGTATTGAGTGAGTTTTTTTTCTTATTACAGTGATTCTTTTTTCTTTTTCTTTTCTTCTGTAAATGTTCTATATTTCTCATATCATAATTAAACTATCATTTTTGTTGTTGTTGTTTTTGTTAAGGCTAGTGCTAGAAGCTGGGAAAAAAGTCTCATTATTTTCAGGTACTCTGAAAGAAAGACCTGGCAAGAGTAAGGCATTGCTATTATAATGTAACAATAGCTCCATCACACACACACACACACACAAATAGGATCTATGGCAGAGATCAAGCAAATGTTACCTAAATTTGGGAAAACTATTGATATATATATATTTATAAAAGCTTATGTATAGTAAAGATACATCATCTGTTGGCAGCTGTGTGGTGGTAATAGCTCAAATTCTATAAAAAAATCTCTTTTTCAGAGAAGATGATGAAAGTAATACCACCTCAATCTGTTCCCTGAAAAAGGAAACTTTTCAGAGGCACTTATCACATTCCTCCTATGATCCTGAAAAACCATGATTGCTCCTCAAGGAATTGTTTTGCTTTTTTAAAAATCACTGTTGTCATTCTGTGAAGCAAATGGAACTCACAGGCTGTGACCAGAGTTCCTTATTCTTAAATAAGATTCCTCAGAAACATTTGTATTCCTGATGTAGTTTATCTATTACAACATGCCAGGAATGTTTAGCATGCTTGCAAATTACCTGTGAGAGTGCTCACTCTATCTAAAATTATTGTTGCTTGTGTTTAATGTTTCTGTACTAACAAAAATAAATCTGGCAACACATTGCTGCCACATTAGTTAAGTTGTAATTGAATATCTTGGCAAAGCCCCGATTTCTGTCCCAGTCAAGTTATTGTCAATGTTCCTGTTTTTTTTGTTGATAGTGAGTTCATGTGTGGGTCAGTACACAACTAAAAATGAGTAAGCTGACCAATAAATAAGTAAAAGAAGACTGTTTGAACCAATAATGATAGTATTCTGTGAGTTAAAGATCATAATTAATTTTCTACAGTATAACTGGTCTATTGAAAGAAAAGTATGATGACAGTAAAAGTTAGTCAAACCATTTGATGGGCCTCTGTTGTTGGTGTACTGGATATTCTTCCCCATCATGGCTAAAAGAATTTAAAATATTTAATACCCAGCCAGTATGCTCTATTTTTTTTTTTTAAGTGGCAAAGTTTTAATTAAAACAAAATTCATTCTGAAAATCAAGTTTCTTTTTTGTTCTGTAGTTTCATTTATTAAAATATTTTCAGGACTTCCCTGGTAGTCCACAGGCTAAGACTCTGCACTCCTAAGGCAAGGGGGACTGGGTTCCATCCCTGGAGGGAACGAGATCCCACAAGCTGCAACTAAGAGTTCACATTGACACAACTAAAGATTGTACATGCCATAAGGAAGAGTGGAGATCCCACTATATGCTGCAACTAAGTCTTGGCACAGCCAAACAAATAAATAAACATTTTAAAATGTTTTCAAAGATGGGGCACAGTATCTGAAAAAAATGAAAGCTGTCATTTTTTTCAGTATTATATTTTCCCTGGAAATGCAAATACATTAAAGTCAGAAGCTAAGTAGCACTGCTCTTAAATGGATAAGAAATTGAAACCTAACAAGAAAATTTATAAGTTGTTAATGAATGTTAACTGAGTAAATTGACTAGCATTAATTGACTAAATTAAATATAAACCTTTAAAAGTAATAAAGATTATACTTTCTGACCTCTACTTCAATCCTATATGGGATAATTTCTAGAGTCTAATTAATTTTCATGTATCACATGGAGTGGAGATTTCTAAAACATTTATAAGCCTGTGAGCATTGTAAGATGGAAGATTAGGAATGAAGAATGAGTATCCAGTTTGTGAATTTAAGGGAATTATCATGAGAAAGTTAAAGCAACAGGCCTCAACTCTTTAGAAGTATTTCCCTCGAGACTTTTACTTAGTTACTGGTGCTACTAAACACTTTCGCATTCAGAAAGCTGAATGAAGCAGTTTAGGCAAAACAAAATAAGCCCAATTTCCATTGAGAAAGGCTCCCACAGATACATTTCACGTGGTCTATTGTTTCTGAATTTCATTGAGTTAGACCAGGCTGTGGTCCTTGTGATTAGATTGACTAGTTTTCTGTGATTATGGTTTCAGTGTGTCTGCCCTCTGATGCCCTCTCACAACACTTACCATCTTACTTGGGTTTCTCTTACTTGGACTTGGGGTATCTCTTCATGGCTGCTCCAGCAAAGCACAGCCACTGCTCCTTACCTTGCAAGCGGGGTATCTCCTCACTGCTGTTCCTCTTGACGTTGAACGTGGAGTGGCTTCTCTTGGCCCTCTGGCGGACGCACAAACAACACTTCTTGGATGTGGGTTGAACTATTTCTGATCCTGAAAGATTCATGGGATCGCAAAGAGTTGGACATGACTGAGCGACTGAAATGAATTGAACTGAACATTGTTTCTGACTCGTTAACCTTGTGCGTGATGCGCAGGGTTGTCAGGCCTCCCATCTCAGATTATAAGAACAGATGTGCAATCACTATAAAGAAGATTTTGTTTCATAATATACTTGCATTGTTGGGTACTCAGTTGGCATGTTCTAAACAAAAAAGATCTTCATGACCCAGATAATCACTATGGTCTAATTACTCATCTAGAGCCAGACGTCCTGGAATGTGAAGTCAAGTGGGCCTTAGAAAGCATCACTACGAACAAAGCTAGTGGAGGTGATGGAATTCCAGTTGAGCTGTTTCAAATCCTGAAAGATGATGCTGTAAAAGTGCTGCACTCAATATGCCAGCAAATTTGGAAAANGCAAGGAGATCCAACCAGTCCATTCTGAAGGAGATCAGCCCTGGGATTTCTTTGGAGGGAATCATGCTAACGCTGAAACTCCAGTACTTTGGCCATCTCATGCGAAGAGTTTACTCA
Organism: Oreotragus oreotragus; assembly: GCA_006410675.1. Classification (NCBI taxonomy): domain Eukaryota; kingdom Metazoa; phylum Chordata; class Mammalia; order Artiodactyla; family Bovidae; genus Oreotragus; species Oreotragus oreotragus. The sequence continues at coordinate 80,431 of SJYX01002878.1, read as the reverse complement.
TTAGAAAAAACTCTGATGCTGGGAGGGATTGGGAGCAGGAGGAGAAGGGGACGACAGAGGATGAGACGGCTGGATGGTATCACTGACTCGATGGCCATGAGTCTGAGTGAACTCCGAGAGATGGTGATGGACAGGGAGGCCTGGTGTGCTGTGATTCATGGGGGTCACAAAGAGTCGGGCACAAATGAGTGACTGAACTGAACTGAAGGCTGCTTTAAGACTTTATTAAAGAATGAGTGCATGCAAATAGATGCCCATGAACAGAAGAATCATGTTTTGAGAGAAGTCGGTAACACTTACCAATCATCAGTTATTTTTCTTTTTTGCAGCTTTATTGAGGTATCACTGACAAAATGTAAGATACTTAAATTGTACAATATGAAAATTTGATATATGAATACATTTTGAAAGGATTTTCCCCCATCAGCTTAATGAACACATCAATCATCTCATATATTTACTTTTTCTTTTGGTGAGAACATAAAAGATCTACTCTAGGAGTTCCCTGGTGTTGAAGTGGGTGGATAAGAATCCACCTGCCAATCAGGTGATCTGGATTTGATCTCTGGTCCGTGAAGATTTCCCTGGCTGTGGAGACACTGAGCCATTGTGCCATAACTAATGAAACCACCACTCCCTAGAGCTTATGCTTGGCAATAAGAGAAGCCACCTCAATGAGAAGCCTAAACACTGCAACTAGAGAGTAGTCTCCACTCACTGAAACTACAGAAAAGCCCGTGTAGCAACAAAAGTCCAGTGCAACCAAAAATAAATAATTAATTTAAAAAAATCTACTCTCATCAAATTACAATTATAAAATGCAGTGTCACCAGCTTTAGTCACCTCTAGAAAGTGTGTATCCCTTTTCAACCTTTCTCTATTTCTCCCATCCCCATCTCCCAGGCAACCACTTCTATTTTGTCAGCATCACAGGAAAACTGCAAGGATATGTGAATGATGCTTTCTTTAGGAAAAAGGTGGGAAATTTGGTTAATGAAATAAATGTATATGTTTCAGGTTTATTAGAAAAACAGAACTTATCCACTTTACTTCCTTGTGGAAACCTGGTCTTAAATGTTCATTTACTGAATCCATGTGAAGGGGTGTGGGAGATGGGATAAACTGTTTTTGATTTCTCTATCCATAGTGTCCAGAGCAGTGGACCATGTTTCAAAGAGAAGTTATTTTGGTTGGCAGGGAATGGAATTACAATCTCACAATATTCTCTACGTTTGTGCAGCACATCTGTTCTGGAAGGAGAAGTCATCTCCAAAACCCTAGTAAACATCACACAGATATCAGCATACTTTGTCCTACTGAAATCCTTGAACTTCTTGGAGAGTCAAAAATAACTTTTCCTCTGAACCATGTATACAGCTCATGTTCTTTGCTGGGAAATTTCACTAGGAAGAACAAAACTCCTTCGGGTTGCCTGGTTAGTAGAGATGGGAAAGACTTTCTAGAAACATATAGAAGACATTAGTTCTCATTGAGACCTTAGTTTACCTTAAAAGATTTTACCAACGCATTTCTCATTCCTTTGTCATAATTCATATCTTTTCTATATGTTTCTCTTACAATTGCTGCATTATATTTATATCTGTCTATTGATCTCCAGAACCAAGAGAGGAGAGAGAGAATGAGAGACAGTGAGAGAGTGTGAACACTTTATCCTTTGGTGCCAGGATAAAAAGAGAAGAGAATGCTTAATTTGTTTACTTATTCACCTGCTAACTTCTGGTCTCAAACTTGATGGAGTCATCACTGTGCAAAATTTTCTTGACTGAACTTCTTAGAAAATCAGACTCTTCCCAAACCACACACTGTTCAGAAATCCTTTAGTAATAATTGGCTGTTTTTGCCATTAGCCCAAGGAAATGCTCTTCTCTTTGCCATGCCCTCAAGAAAACTGTCTCTTCTCAAGAGACAGTGAATGATAATTTCAGTTGTTAAAAGATAGATGCTATCCAGAAAAGGAACAGTTCTCTTTTATTTCCAGTTTAAGATAATTATTGGTTATCCATTATCCTAATTTCTTAGTATTCTGCTGTTTAAATAACTTTTTTTTTAAAATTTTACTTTATTTTACTTTACAGTACTATATTGGTTTTGCCATACATCAACATGAATCTGCCATGGGTATACATGAGTTCCCAATCCTGAACCTCCCTCAAACTCCAGTACTTTGGCCACCTCATG
>SJYX01002878.1:20329-51557 GCA_006410675.1 Oreotragus oreotragus | reverse complement strand
TGTGACCCCATAGACGGAATCCCACCAGGCTCCCCCATCCCTGGGATTCTCCAGGCAAGAATACTGGAGTGGGTTGCCATTTCCTTCTCCAATGCATGAAAGAGAAAAGTGAAAGTGAAGTCGCTCAGTCTGTCCGACTGTTAGCGACCCCATGGACTGCAGCCCACCAGGCTACTCCGTTCATTGGATTTTCCAGGCAAGAGTACTGGGGTGGGGTGCCATTGCCTTCCCCGTTTTTTTAGTATAAATATAGTGAAATAGTATGTGTACATACAGATGCATTTGCTTATATTACATTTACTTACATTACTTTGTGTCAACTACAAAAATAAAGTTTGAATATTTTGTCATTTGATGGATAGACCATGCCAACTGCCCCGGAAGATAGACCAGATGTCCTAGATTTAAGATTAATGTTTTTCTAACAACTGTGGAACATACTTCATCTCCTAGCAGGACATGTCTGGATGTCTATTGAGAGGCCTGGTGATCTGTTTTACATAGGCAAATGCTAGCCTGAAGTTCATCCTTTCAAAATTATACTGTTCCTCTCAGATCCAGTAATGTCAACATGGACCAGTAATCAGATTTCTACTACGTTGTGGTGCTGGAATACAAGTGTGTCAAAGACAGTTTTTAACAGCCAATAATAGTTTAATAAATGGTCGCTTCCTTTTCTAATATATCTGAATCCATTTAATAAAAAAGAAAATATTATTTCGGGAAGCTTCTGGGCCCTGTAAGGCCAGTGTTTAATTTTTTAATTTTTATTTTTTATTATTTTTAATATAAATTATTTATTTTAATTGGAGGCTAATTACTTTACAATATTGTAGTGGTCTTACCATACATTGACATAAGGCCAGTATTTTAGAATTATGCCCTCTACAATCAAACCAGCATTCAGGATAGTTATGGTGGTTTAGTGGAATATTGAAGCACACACTTTTTTTTTAAAACAACATTCAATTTATATAAAGCCAGAGGATTTGATAAATTCCTGAAAGGAAAAAGTTAGATAAAAAGACAATGGACCTAAGACTGAGTTTTGAGTCCTTCACTCAATTTTTTAAATAAATTTATTGAGGAATGGTAAATAAAAATATTTGCACATTCATTTGCATATATTTAAAATCTACAACATGATAATTTGATTAAATATACATTGTGAAATGATTACCAAGATCAAGATAATTAACACATCCTTTGCCTCCATCACCTCACATCATTAACTCTCTCTCTTTTTTTTTTTTGTCACTCACTCAAACTGAAAGGTAAGGGAGAAGAAAAGCAGCAAATGTGAGAAACAAAAGGAGATAACAACAACAACAAAACAAATGTGTGGTATTCTAGAATCTAAGATACTAGACTCTGAACTATTAAAAATAAATAAATAAATCATCAGACATAGCTCATTTGAGGGACAGACTACAAAATACCTGATGCCTCAAAAATCTCAACATCATGAAAACTAAAGAGTTTGAAAAAATGTTTGCAAATTAAAGCAGGATTAGGAGATAGAAAAACTGTAATGTGGTGTCTTAGATTGGATCCTGCAACAGATAAGGATATTAATAACAAAACTGGTGAAATCTGAATAAAGTCTGGGGTTAGCCTAAGAAATATTTTTCAACATGATTGCTTGAGTAATAAAGTAGTACATTGCTGATCTGAATAATATGTTCATGCTCTTCGCTTGTTGTGGGAACTTCATTGGCTTCAGCTAATTATATGAATATTGATGTAGGACATGACTGATTTACTCAGCAAACATCAAATGAAGAATAACCAATTTTTAAACAATGGCTTGGGACAAAGTTCTCTGTTCTAGTTTGAAGTTTAATAGTCACTTGTAGAGGCATAAACATATCCCATGGCTCTCACTGTCAAACCAGATGTGCACTGACTTTCTCTTTGTGTTTTTAATTTGTTAATTGCCCTAAAGTGATCACAGAAGCAATGACGGTGTAAATATTACACTGGTTTTCAATTTTACAACTAATTACACCTCATATGATTTGTTCATAAACATAATGGTACAAAGAGTCCTGGATAATTAAAAGATATCTCTTGATTATATGCAGAAATATTATGAATTAGCCCATACTTTCATTAGGCAATATAACATATCCTTTCTAGTATTTTTAGAAATCATAGATATTTAACAATCACCCATATTGCAAGTGTATTTAATGTACTTTTGGAGAGACTCTATATGTACATAGAAACAAAAAGTGTTTTATCTGTGTTTGTGGGTTTAAACCTTTTTAAAAAGCTTTTGAGTTTTTTCTTTTTTTTTTAACTCAGAGTTAGCACAGTATATGAAATGCTCCAGTGCACTTTTTCACTTTATTCTTCTACAGTTATTTTATATGATAGGATTCTATTAAATAGTTATAAATCTTTTCCCTTTGGCTTAGATATGGTTGACTACCCTTTGTCAATCACGTGTCAAGAGCAGGCAGTCTACCTGAAAGGAGCAGTCAAGAGGCAAGAGATTCAAATATATGTAAGTTCAACCAGTGGTTTTTTTTTTTTTTTTAATATATAAATTTATTTATTTTAATTGGAGGTTAAATACTTTACAATATTGTATTGGTTTTGCCATACATCAACATAAATCTGCCACAGATATACACGTGTTCCCCATCCTGAACCCCCTCCTTATTAGTAACATATTTTGAGACCTGAGAGAAGACACTGGCTTCCTCTTTAAAAACACAGACACATACATAGATTCTCCTATGCACACTGCTGAATTTCCATGCACTGGATAAAATGACTTCAGTTATCATTCTTCCCTTTTATCTAATACAAATCTTGAAGTGCATTTGCATTTGAGAATATGGGAGTAAGAGCTGCTTTAAAAGAGATTATGGAAGTCTTCAAGAGTTTGAAACTACCCTGTTGCAAAGGAAAAGGGGACAGAGTAACAGAAAAGCTGACAAATTGTGTTTAGTTTTGTTTTCAGAACTGTAAATTGTACATCAAATTTACTTATTATAAACTAGTCTTGCATTAGATTGCTCTGCTCTGTGGGCATGGCTTCCGAAGTTAATTTCATTCCATGTCTTGAGGAGTAATTTTACTTGTTCAGAAAGTTTATTTATTTATTTTCCATAATGTACATACTGCCAGAATGTTACTCAGTATACTCTTGTATCTATCAAACTTTCAGCAGTTACGTTTCCCTCTATCCACATATTCAAGTGTTTCCTTTTTTGTATATCTGTTCACACCAGGTGGCAAGTGTCAACTACAAATTGGCACTTGCCAACTACCTCTACAAGGGTTAAATCATGTGCTGCTGCAGCTGCTGACTTTTAACACCATCTAAAAGGAGTTCAAGGTGGAGAGCAGAAACGAGTCTCTCTGTGCTTGGGGAATAACTGACAGGAGAGTTCTTCAGATAGTTAGATATTTTCAGGAGCTAATTTTATTAGCCCAATTCTTGTATCTCCCCATATCTAGAAAAACACTAAATCCGTCATGGTGATTACTCTTCATCATGACTAGCAAAAGCTTCACAAAACTAGTAGAAATCTTTTGGAAGAATATGTACTTGATCACCCAAACTCACACAGACTAACACTTCCCCACTGCTTCTTAGGAACATTTCTCAGCTATATCTGACATGCTACAGTCCTCATTTTCCTGCAAATAAATCTTAACTTATCACTTTCATAATGTACATCTTTTTAAGTCAACACTATGCTCTTAAAGTGTTGTACTCTATATGCCAGCAAATTTGGAAAACTCAGCAGTTGCCACATGACTAGAAAAGGTCAGTTTTCATTCCAATCCCAAAGAAACGCAATGCCAAGAAAGTTCAAACTACCACACAATAGCATTCATCTCACACTCTAACAAAGTAATGCTCAAAATCCTAATAGCCAGGCTTCAACAATATGTGAATCTTGAACTTCCAGATGTTCAAGATGGATTGAGGAAAGGCAGAGGAACCAGAAACCAAATTGGCAACATCTGTTGGATCATAGAAAAAGAAAGAAAATTCCAGAAAAACATCTACTTCTGCTTCACTGACTACACTAAAGTCTTTGACTGTGTTGATCACAATAAACTGTGCAAAATTCTTCAAAAGATGGAAATACCAGACCCCCTGACCTGCCTCATGAGAGATGTGTATGCAGGTCCAGAAACAACAGTTAGAACTGGACATGGAACAATGGACTGGTTCCAAATTGGGAAAGGAGTATGTCAAGGCTGTATAATGTCACCCTGCTTATTTAATTTATATGCACAGTACATCATGGGAAATCCTGGGCTGGATGAATCACAAGGTGGAATCAAGATTGCTGGGAGAAATAACAATAACCTCAGATACATGGATGACACCATCCTTATGGCAGAAACCAAAGAAATACTAAAGAGCCTCTTGATGAAAGTGAAAGAGGAGAGTGAAAAAGTTGGCTTAAAACTCAGCATTCAGAAAACGAAGACTACGGCATCAAGTCCCATCACTTCATGGCAAATAGATGGGGAAACAATGGAAACAGTGTGAGACTTTATTTTGAGGGGCTCCAAAATCACTGCAGATGGTGACTGCAGCCATGAAATTAGAAGACACTTGCTCCTTGGAAGGAAAGATATGACCAAACTAGACAGCATATTCAAAAGCAGAGACATTACTTTGCCAACAAAAGTAGGTCTAGTCAAAGGTATGGTTTTTCCAGTAGTCATGCATGGATGTGAGATTTGGACCATAAAACATGCTGAGCACTGATGAATTGGTGTTTTTGAACTGTAATGTTGGAGAAGACTCTTGAGAGGCCCTTGGACTGCAAGGAGATCCAACAAGTCCCTCCTAAAGGAAATCAGTCCTGAATATTCATTGGAAGGGCTGATGCTGAGGCTGAAACTCCAATACTTTGGCCACCTGATATGAAGAGCTGACTCATTTGAAAAGACCCTGATGCTGGGAAAGNTGTGTATTCTTGCCACCTCTTCTTAATATCTTCTGCTTCTGTTAGGTCCCTACCATTTCTGTCCTTCATTGAGCCCATGTTTGCATTAAATGTTCCCTTGGTATCTCTAATTTTCTTGAAAAAATCTCTAGTCTTTCCTATTCTATTGTTTTCCTCTATTTCTTTGCATTGATCGCTGAGGAAGGCTTTCTTATCTCTCCTTGCTATTCTTTGGAACTCTGCATTCAAATGGGTATATCTTTCCTTTTCTCCTTTGCTTTTCACTTCCCTTCTTTTCACAGCTATTTGTAAGGCCTCCTCAGACAACCATTTTGCTTTTTTGCATTTCTTTTTCTTGGGGATGGTCTTGATCCCTGTCTCCTGTACAATGTCACGAACCTCCATCCATAGTTCATCAGGCACTCTGTCTGTCAGATCTAGTCCCTTAAATCTATTTCTCACTTCTACTGTATAGTCATGAGGGATTTGATTTAGTCCATACCTGAATCGTCTAATGGTTTTCTCCACTTTCTTCAATTTCAGTCTGTATTTGGCAATAAGGAGTTCATGATCTGAGCCACAGTCAGCTCCTGGTCTTGTTTTTGCTGACTGTATAGAGCTTCTCCATCTTTGGCTACAAAGAATATAATCAGTCCGATTTCGGTGTTGACCATCTGGTGATGTCCATGTGTAGTGTCTTCTCTTGTGTTGTTGGAAGAGGGTGTTTGCTATGACCAGTGCAGAACTCTATTAGCCTTTGCCCTGCTTCATTCTGTACTCCATGGTCAAATTTGCCTGTGACTCCAGGTGTTTCTTGACTTCCTACTTTTGCATTCCAGTCCCCTATAATGAAAAGAACATCTTTCTTGGGTATTAGTTCTAGAAGATTCTGTAGGTCTTCATAGAACTGTTCAATTTCAACTTCTTCAGCATTAGTGGTCAGGGCATAGACTTGGATTATCATGATATTAAATGAAAGTCCTATAATGAAAAGGACATCTTTTTTGGGTGTTATTCCTAGAATGTCTTATAGGTCTTCTATAATAAGAACCATGACCAACTCACTACCCAAGATTCTAAGCTTCTGTTATTGGAGAAGAGGGTGGGGTGAATCTCAAATATCAAGTAAAACTTTTCCAGACTACAGGGAAGAAAGGGAACAGAGTATGCAGGTTAAGAAAATGAACTTTATAGTCAGACTGTTTGTGCTTACATCTTATGCTGCCACTTCCTACTTGTGGGACTCTAGAAAACTTCCTTGCTTTCTCCAAAGCTTAATTTACAATATACAAAATGAATGTAGTGGTACCTGAACCTTAGGGCTCTTGTCATAATTAAATGAGATTATGTGTAAAATGAAAAGCATTTGTGAAAATTTTGTGGATGTTGTTAGATGGGGAAAGAACATTTTGGGGAGAAGGAACAATAAATACAAAACCATAAGGGCAGAAGAAATCATCTACTAGGAGAGCTGAAGCCAGTGTCTGCAGGGTGACAGGAGGTTCAAGCCTGGAAAAGTAGTCACAGATGAGATAATGAGGGGCCTTGAGTACTGTGGTAAGAAAGACTTTATCTGGAAGGCAAAATGTGGTCTTTCAAGACTGTAAACAGCCCAGTGGCATTATCCGTCAATACTTATAAACTTGTGAGTATGTCTAGGACTCTATGCTAACAAGAACGAGATTTATAGAATGGAACAAGACCAATTTATTTGATCAGGATAACAGAGATTGTCTCTATTCTTAGAGCTAACTAACCCAGCCACTACCGATATGGTTTCCATATGCCAGGCATGACATCATGGAGATGAACTTCAGTGTGTGGAGGGTATTATGGGGAACACATAGTGTCCACCTGTATATCCTCATTTACAGATAGATCTCTTCTTGAACTGGGAATGTGTGGTTATCAACTCTGTTGTTTTTATACATGCATCTGGGTAGAAAATGATCTCAAGGATTGAAGAGATGAAGAATGAGCCCAGCATGCTTGATATAGACAATGAAGACATTCAAGGAAGCCACTTAGTAAAAAGATGGCTTCGACATGCATGATTTTCACACACAGTGGCTAACTCATATGGTGGAGTCAGAGAGCCATGGTATTGAGATTCTTAAGAAACCTAAAATGTTCCAAATGGCCTCTTTAAATTAACACACAAATAAGGATGCAGTACACTGACAGTTTGGGCCCCATATAGCTGTCATTAGTTGGGGCAATAAAGGTAACAAAAGCTTTACTGTCTCTCCCTTACATGGTCTCTTAATCACTCTTGATGTGATTGAAAAGCACTAAATGTTATTTTTTCTTTCATCTCTGTCTCCTCCATGGGCATGTCTTTTTCCATATATATATATACCCCCTAAAAGTAGGCATTTCCCCAAACTTCCTCCTTTTCTTTCTACATCTCATGCCACAGGCTTCTCTGGAATGATAGAGTCCAAATCCATGGGTTCATCTTTACTGACACATTGTTTTGTTCCAAACTCTACCTCCATTTTAGTCTCTCTCCTGACAGTCAGGTGTTTAAGTAACTCCTACTCTGATGTCTCTCAGGCACCTCAGACTTAATAAATCTGTGGCTGAACCCATCATTTTTCCTCCCAGATTCCGCTGCTGATACTCCCACTGTCTACCTGGTCACTGAAAAATAACCACCCCACCCACCCACCCCCCTACACACGTAAAACAAACAATAGCAAGAAGAAAGAATAATCCTAACCATTATCCTTTTTCTCTGTTTCTTCTGATTAATTTTACTAGGCTTCCCTGATGGCTCAGATGGTAAAGAATCCATCATCTGTGCAAGAGATGAGGGTTTGATCCCAGGTTGGGAAGATCTCCTGGAGAAGGGTATGGCACCCCACTCCAGCATTCTTGCCTGGAAAATCCCTTGGACAGAGGAGCCTGGCAGGCTACAGTCCATGGGGTCACAAAGAGTTGAACATGACTAAGCAACTAACAGTTTCACCAAAGGTGATATCTACTTTCTAATATGTTGCCTATTATCTCTTCTTTTCTGTTCCTACCATTGTGTGATTTTTACCCAGAAGACCATTGATGTGTCTATTTAGGAGAGATGGTAGATCTGTGTCTGTATCTATATATCTACCTGTCTTTCCTCCACAATCAACTTATTAGCTGTTGACCCTGCCACGATGAGCCTTTTCATATACTTATAGGACTGTCTCCTTCTAAAGACTTTACATTTATATGATAATATACTAATATATAAGTAGGATTGTGATTACAATATAAAAAAACTACAAAATTCATTTCTAACTGTTGTAGATCTTAAGATACTAAAAAAATTATTTTCATTTGCTGTCCTTCATCAAGGTCTTTGGTATTAAGTGTTGGTACTAAATATGGATTCATAAAATATATTTTTAACTATAGTGATTCTGATCTTGGGCGGGCTTGACCTGCAACAGCTTGAAGTGGGGGTTGGGTACCCTCCGAGATTGAGGCCAGGTCATGGCAGTGAGAGCACCAAATCCTACCTGCTAGAGCAGTGGTCAGTGGCAAGGCCCTGGCTTTTTGATTTAACAGGAAAGAATTCCCACTGAGTCACTGAGTTGTGCCCTCATGGCAGGCTGAGGGACTTCCTGACTTATGTGGGACATTTCTTCTGGGTTTCCTTTGCCACTCATTTTGTTTTGCCTGATTCACAGTCCATATTTTGTTTATCTTAGGATCCTTTCATGTGTGCATATGTGACTGTTAGCCAAGATGGATTTGATTAGAGACCTGTCGGTAGACTGGCATCAGTTAGCATCACTCCCTTTTCAACCACCAGGGAGCCTTTCTGCCCATATATAGTTGGGGAGGTCTCCTGTCTCCGAGATGATAAATGTGTTCTGGGCAGGGCCCAGCCTCTTCTCTTATCCTACTATTCTGATCTTGGAGTTTCAGTCCACAGGGGATGAATCTCCAGTCACTGTGCCTTGGAGGCAGGGACTCATCTAACTCCTGCCTCAATTCTGTTGCAGATGGCTTCTGTTGCTTTTGTCATTTTTGCCTTTTGCTGTTTCATGATATAATGCTGATTTTTGTGAAATAAGGGCTCTTTGCATTTTATTTTCATGACACTTGGTTAACTTAGTTAACTGATCTCCTTGACATTTGGATAAAACTTCATTAGTTAAATAGATTTTTAATTTGTGTCCCCATGAGAAAAAAATGAGAAACTGTAATTTATGGAGATATCTGAGAACAGTGAAGTTACCAGCAATTGTGATGGAATCTACTTCACATTAGATCTCAGAGCTAACTTATTTGGACCTAGAGGTTAGTAATAGAAGGAACCCAGAAGTTTAATAACAGAAGAGATAAACTTATCGTGGCATCATGAAAATGTGTAGAAGGGAAGTAAAGTGGAACAGGTAGTAGAATAGAATAGAATACACACCAAAGTCAAGTACCTGGAACAAGCCTCTAGAAAAGGAATTTATCAAACCAAGAGGATGAACTAGAACTTTGAGCACATACACCTTCCAGTTCAAAACAAAGTTAGATATGTCCATGTAAACATGACTAATTGGACACACTTGTTTATATCCATGGGATTCTGTTAAACACACATGTTTATTTCTGGGGACTCCACTAAAATTAGAAAAAAAAATATAAAAGATGTTGGCCAACAAGTACGGATTTGGGAAAGAAGATGGCAGCTATTTAGTAAAATCAACAGAATTTCAGTAAATGGCAAGGAGAAGTAAATGGTGGAGATGGCTGTGTAGTTATAATAAGTTGTTAAAACTAAATGAATTGTACATTGAAATGGCTACATGTTATGGCATGCAAATTACCCTTCAACAAAGCTGTTAAAATTATAAATTCATTATTAAATCACAGCACACGTATAGGAAGTTGTGCAAACGATGTGTCTGACTACTGAATTTTCCCAAAGTGAAGCATAAGTAGGTACTACTCGGATCAAAATATAGAAAGTATCAGCAACATAGATGTTGCCCTTGTGCCCACTCTTCGGCACTAGTTTCGCTTTGCTACATGTTATGGCATGCAAATTACCCTTCAACAAAGCTGTTAAAATTATAAATTCATTATTAAATCACAGCACACGTATAGGAAGTTGTGCAAACGATGTGTCTGACTACTGAATTTTCCCAAAGTGAAGCATAAGTAGGTACTACTCGGATCAAAATATAGAAAGTATCAGCAACATAGATGTTGCCCTTGTGCCCACTCTTCGGCACTAGTTTCGCTTAGCCCGAGATAGCCCGAGATCGTCACTATCCCGACTTCTAACATCCCATCTTCCCACTTTGTGATGTTCCTATAAGTGGAATCATACACTGCCTACTCTTTTGTAATTGCTTCTTTTGCTCAGCAGTATGTTTGTGAGGCCCATCTGTTTTCACTGCTCTATGAAGTGAAGTGAAGTAAAAGTCACTCAGTTGTGTTGACTCTTTGCGACCCAATGGACCATATAGTCCATGGAATTCTCCAGGTCAGAATACTGGAGTGGGTAGCCTTTCCCTTCTCCAGGAGATCTTCCCAACCCAGGGATCGAGCCCAGGTCTCCCATATTGCAGACAGATTCTTAACCAGCTGAGCCACAAGGAAAGCCCTCACTACTATGTAGCACTCCATTTTAGGAATAGGACAGAATTTCTTTATCCACTATACTATTGATGGTTAGTTGAACTATTAAGAATAGTGCTGCTATGAGTAATTTTTACACCTGATTTGCATGTATTTAATGAGTATGTACTTAAGAATGTTGATCATTGGGTGGACAATTATTCAGCTTTAGTGAATACTCCCAACCAGTTTTTCATTGTTTATCCTAATTTAAACTCCCAGCTCATATGAGTATGGGACTTCCAGTTGTCCTTACCTTCTTGTTAACACTGAATATAATCATGTCTATCATAGCCATTCTGGAATTGTATTTAAGTTATTGTGGTTAATTTGCATTTCCTTGAAGACCAGTGAGATTGAGCATCTTCTCCTATGCTAATTAGCCTTTTGAATCTCCTTTTTGTTAGAAATGCCTGTTCAGATTTGCAGCCAGTTTTTCAGTTCGGTTATCTGTCATTGACTTAGAGTAGCTTTTCATTTCTTTATTATGGAAAAGTTCTATAATTATCTTCTCCCACTTGGTTGAATGATTTTCATTCTGATAATAGCATATTTTCATAAACAGAAATTTTCCATTTTTATATAAATGTATAAAGATGTTTATTGGTGGTTACTGCTTTTATTTGACTCTGTTTGAAGAATCTGCTGTGTTGAAGTCATAACTTCTATATTATGCTGATGGATGACAGAACCAATTTCTTTCAAGCCCATACATAGCTGGAGTAATTAGAGGCATTTGCCTGCAGAGGAGCCTGGTGGGTTACAATCCATGGGGTCGCAAAGAATCAGACATGACTTAGTGACATTAGGATGTATGGAACAGTCACTTCAGGCATTTCTGGCAAGTAGACCTTTATCTTATCACTGGTTTCCAAAAGAAAACCATGATGTCTTTTATTTATAGAATTATTTTATTTGTACATGCTAATGTGATCTTATTATTGGCCACCTACAACTCTAGAAAGCAGGTGCTACTGTTATTCATTTTACAAATGAGGAAACTAAGGCTGACTGACTGATGTTAGTTTCCCAAGGGGTAGAGTTAATCAGTGGTAGAAGTCCAGGCTGTCTGATTGCAAAGCCAAATGCTCATTTAGGTTCCCTATGTGCAGGGAACTTTTATGGTCTTGCTCATCACTATATCATCAGCACGTGTTGGTATTCAATAAACTTTTTAATTATTGAAGAGGTGGAGATTTGTATTCATTTTGTTAAGAGAGAGGCACATGTGAAAATTCGTTTCTGTGTTGCAGATAAAGGAAGACCCAAATCTAAAAAAATAACAGACAGTGGAAGAGGGAAACGATATTCATACAAATTGCCTCAAGAACACAACATAGAGACTGTAGTGGTTGCAGACCCAGCAGTGGTTTCCTATCATGGAGCAGATGCAGCCAGGAGATTCATTCTGACCATCTTAAATATGGTAGGCAAACTTTAACGTGCGCTTGGAATTTTTTCAAGGAAACTCTAAGGAAGAAATGTGTGAGTATAATGTTCTTTAAAAATTAACTCATTACTATTCCTTTCTTTCATTGACACCAGTAAGAAGAAATAGGTGTATCAAACTGATCCATCTCAAAAGAGATATTAAAATAGTAACTTACACCTTCTAGTAATAAAACCTTATTGTTAATTTGATGTGGCAAAGCTCTTTTTCTGTTATTCTTTTATCTCTTTTTTTTGTGCCCTTCTTTTCCTTCTTTTTTATAAAAGGCCATTTGTTGAAATAGCAGAAATGTTGTATTTGTTTATATGTATGGCCCCACCCAAAGTACTGTAGATTATGAGGTGGAACAAAAATGGAGGTTGGTGATCCCCTGAGCTCTTATGTAGGTATGTAAAATTGCATGTCAGATATAATGCTAGTTGATGAGTAAGATGTAATAGCTAAGAGCTGAATCACAGGTAGCTAACTTCGGCTGATAGCTTTTGGACCACAGAAATCTAACTTGTACCTGGGATCTGAATCCTTGTACCTACTGCCTGAATCCTTTGACTTAACTATATACCCTGTTAAGTAAACTTCCTTCAAGGCAGAATCAGAAGGTTTTCATGGAGAGTGTTTCTTAGGAGAGAATAAGCATAAATGAAAGCCAACGGCAGATGTCCATTTATAATTCGAGTTGCCGTATAAGGCCAGATAACCGCTAGTACAAGGATAAATACTTAGCTACTGAACAACCACTTCACCAGCATTTTGTGAAGGGTAGACAGGCATAGCCTACCAACTTCAGTCTCTTTTGAATAGTACTGCCTTGGAAAGTGTGGGTTTAGTATGCCAGTTTTAATTTTTTATAATAAATTAGTCAGTTTTACCAAAAAAAAAAAAAAAATCAAGGTACTGCATAAAAAACTTGCCTTGCTTTCCAGCATTGTTACATATACCATGTTTTGGAAATACCAGTTATAAAGATGACCTGAAACCATTAAGCAACAATAGCATGTCTTCATGGGCAGCATTGAAGGGGAGGAGCTGTGAAAATCCTGTTCCTGTTTGGCAGTTGTTCTGGGGAGTGTAAAAACTGTAAAGGATAAATTGGGAGGTGGCATAAAACAAGCTGTTTTGGGGACATTTTCTCAGAAGAAAGGACACTGGCATTCTGTGATCTTAAGAAAATTTCTAGGATTTAGTTACTAAAATTCTTCTCTTTACTACTGTGGAAAGTCCAATCCTCCCTCTGCACGCACCCCCCCACCCCATTGAAATGCTTAGATTATTGACTGTAGTGTATATTATCAGAATGCTAGGTCTGAATTTCTTGGTGTCTAAAGTGAATTAGTTATTGCTTATTAAGCTAATTTTAAAGTAATTTAAAAAAATTTTTTGAAATATATAAAATTACTCAACTGAATTGAGACTTCTCCCTGGTCTGGGCTTAAAGAAAAATTAAGATGTCTTTCAGTTTTATTTTAGGATTTTTATTTTTATTTGCTTTTAGGTTTTTAACCTTTTCCAACACAAGAGTCTTGGTGTGCAGGTCAATCTTCGTGTGATAAAGCTTATTCTGCTCCATGAAACTCCAGTAAGAAAGTCTTGAGTTTTTTGTTCAATTCAGTGGGTGAGAAGTTGTATTCAGGTACTTCTAAGTAAAGGGAATGTTAGGGATTTACTTTTTTAGGATTTTTATTTTTATTTGCTTTTAGGTTTTTAACCTTTTCCAACACAAGAGTCTTGGTGTGCAGGTCAATCTTCGTGTGATAAAGCTTATTCTGCTCCATGAAAC
Source organism: Oreotragus oreotragus (assembly GCA_006410675.1). Taxonomy (NCBI): domain Eukaryota; kingdom Metazoa; phylum Chordata; class Mammalia; order Artiodactyla; family Bovidae; genus Oreotragus; species Oreotragus oreotragus. Next base: position 37,798 of record SJYX01002878.1, on the reverse strand, counting down.
TCCAGTAAGAAAGTCTTGAGTTTTTTGTTCAATTCAGTGGGTGAGAAGTTGTATTCAGGTACTTCTAAGTAAAGGGAATGTTAGGGATTTACTTTTTATTGACTTAAAATCCAGAAATATCCACTGATTCACTTGAAATGTACATAAAACTGGCTGTTAGTTTTAGTTAATATCTCAATTATATTCCAAAAATGAAATGTTCGTAGTTTCCAAGGATCCTGACAACAAACCTTAACTTTGCAAAATGCAATTTTTAAAAGTAATTTTTAATGAAAGTTTTATTTTATTATTTAAACATGTGCTTTATCTGTAATTCAATTTAAACAGAGACTGTTCTGTGGCATCATTTTAACATACTGCCTAGCTTTGTAAAACCTTTGTTAAAATTGTAGAAATAATGAGTGATTTAAGTCTAAAAGTTCCACGTTCTTAATATTCCATTGCAACTCTCTTCTTTTTCAGAATAGCATTAAACAGGTTTTGTAATTATTGTACCTTCACAAAGTTTTAAGATTTTTTAGCTCAGGAAAAATTAATCCTGAACGTCTTCCAGGTTCTAATTAATGTTATGGTCAGCAGTCGGCTCTAGTAATTCAAGAAGTCCCCTTGGTTTTTAGTTTTCTGTATATCTGAGAATAATTTGCCTTGAAGTGAAATCTCTTCTTTTGCAGGCAGATCTGTATATTGGGCATCATGGAGAGAAAATGCTGGAGAGTTTTTGTAAGTGGCAGCATGAAGAATTTGGCAAAAAGAATGATATACATTTAGAGATGTCAACAAGCTGGGGAGAGGACATGACCTCAGTGGATGCAGCTATACTTATAACACGGTGAGTTTTTTTAAAAGCCAATTAAATGACATTCTTAATTTGATGGCCATGCTGTTAATCCTATTAATCCCTTCATAGAATGCTTTTATTCCAGATTTTGTGTTCCAAAAAACTTTTGGCATAATGCTGTTAGTCATTTCCCTCAATTCATAATAACTGATTTCTGAACAGCCACATATTGGCTGGCATATTGACTAAACATTTGGTTAATTAATATTTTAAAAGTTACTTTCAATTTTTGATGCAAAGACATAGCTATTGATGATGATGAATGAAAACACTGATGAATTTTGGTGGAACTTTGAAGTCCATCATCAGCATGTAAAATGCCCAATATGTTAAATTGAACAATTTCTGGTTACAAGAAAAAATTTTAATTAAGTCTCTAGCTAGTTAATTTTGAGCTGCATTTGTATTTCAGCACTGAGTATAAATATAAGGTGAAACAATGAAGAACAATTAACTCTGTATGAACACTCTGTATAAACTTACAAACTTAAATATAAGCTTATTTTGCTTAGAGTTATCAACCTTGCTAATACCTTGTTTTTACTCCTGGCATTTATCTGAGGAAGCAAAGGCACCATTTAGAGGCATTTATCTGAGAAAACAGAGGCACCATTAAGAGGCCTTCTTAATAGGCACCATGATCCAGAGACATGCCCTCTCTTGACCTTCTCTTAACAAAGCCTGAAACCGAGCCCAGTTTGGAGGTTAAGTCCCACCAGTTTACGAAGACTGGGAATCATCTTGAGCTTTTAGTATATCTTCCCTACTAAAGAATAAATTCAAACCTACCTACATTCAGAGTGACAAGCAAGTAAAAATGACAAAGCACTCTTCAGAGGAATATAACTGAATCTGGAATCTCTATAATATATCATCTACAATGTCTGGAATATAATGAAAATTAGTCAAGCAAAGAAACATGAAAATGTGACCCATGGTCAAAGAAAAATTATCAATAGAATCAGACCCTGAGATTGCTTCAGTTCAGTTCAGTCACTCAGTTGTGTCCAATCCTTTGTGACCCTATGAATCACAGCACGCCAGGCCTCCCTGCCCATCGCCAACTCCCGGAGTTCACCCAAACTCATGTCCATCAAGTCGGTGATGCCATCCAACCATCTCATCCTCTGTTGTCCCCTTCTCCTCCTGCCCCCAATCCCTCCCAGCATCAGGATCTTTTCCAATGAGTCAATTCTTTGCATGAGGTGGCTAAAGTATTGGAGTTTCAGCTTCAGCATCAGTCCTTCCAAAGAACACCCAGGACTGATCTCCTTATTTTTATTTTATTTATTTATTATTATTATTTTTACTTTACAATATTGTATTGGTTCTGCCACACATCAACATGAATCCGCCCTAGGCGTATACATGTTCCCCATCCTGANTTCAAATATATGTAAGTTCAACCAGTGGTTTTTTTTTTTTTTTAATATATAAATTTATTTATTTTAATTGGAGGTTAAATACTTTACAATATTGTATTGGTTTTGCCATACATCAACATAAATCTGCCACAGATATACACGTGTTCCCCATCATGAACCCCCTCCTTATTAGTAACATATTTTGAGACCTGAGAGAAGACACTGGCTTCCTCTTTAAAAACACAGACACATACATAGATTCTCCTATGCACACTGCTGAATTTCCATGCACTGGATAAAATGACTTCAGTTATCATTCTTCCCTTTTATCTAATACAAATCTTGAAGTGCATTTGCATTTGAGAATATGGGAGTAAGAGCTGCTTTAAAAGAGATTATGGAAGTCTTCAAGAGTTTGAAACTACCCTGTTGCAAAGGAAAAGGGGACAGAGTAACAGAAAAGCTGACAAATTGTGTTTAGTTTTGTTTTCAGAACTGTAAATTGTACATCAAATTTACTTATTATAAACTAGTCTTGCATTAGATTGCTCTGCTCTGTGGGCATGGCTTCCGAAGTTAATTTCATTCCATGTCTTGAGGAGTAATTTTACTTGTTCAGAAAGTTTATTTATTTATTTTCCATAATGTACATACTGCCAGAATGTTACTCAGTATACTCTTGTATCTATCAAACTTTCAGCAGTTACGTTTCCCTCTATCCACATATTCAAGTGTTTCCTTTTTTGTATATCTGTTCACACCAGGTGGCAAGTGTCAACTACAAATTGGCACTTGCCAACTACCTCTACAAGGGTTAAATCATGTGCTGCTGCAGCTGCTGACTTTTAACACCATCTAAAAGGAGTTCAAGGTGGAGAGCAGAAACGAGTCTCTCTGTGCTTGGGGAATAACTGACAGGAGAGTTCTTCAGATAGTTAGATATTTTCAGGAGCTAATTTTATTAGCCCAATTCTTGTATCTCCCCATATCTAGAAAAACACTAAATCCGTCATGGTGATTACTCTTCATCATGACTAGCAAAAGCTTCACAAAACTAGTAGAAATCTTTTGGAAGAATATGTACTTGATCACCCAAACTCACACAGACTAACACTTCCCCACTGCTTCTTAGGAACATTTCTCAGCTATATCTGACATGCTACAGTCCTCATTTTCCTGCAAATAAATCTTAACTTATCACTTTCATAATGTACATCTTTTTAAGTCAACACTATGCTCTTAAAGTGTTGTACTCTATATGCCAGCAAATTTGGAAAACTCAGCAGTTGCCACATGACTAGAAAAGGTCAGTTTTCATTCCAATCCCAAAGAAACGCAATGCCAAGAAAGTTCAAACTACCACACAATAGCATTCATCTCACACTCTAACAAAGTAATGCTCAAAATCCTAATAGCCAGGCTTCAACAATATGTGAATCTTGAACTTCCAGATGTTCAAGATGGATTGAGGAAAGGCAGAGGAACCAGAAACCAAATTGGCAACATCTGTTGGATCATAGAAAAAGAAAGAAAATTCCAGAAAAACATCTACTTCTGCTTCACTGACTACACTAAAGTCTTTGACTGTGTTGATCACAATAAACTGTGCAAAATTCTTCAAAAGATGGAAATACCAGACCCCCTGACCTGCCTCATGAGAGATGTGTATGCAGGTCCAGAAACAACAGTTAGAACTGGACATGGAACAATGGACTGGTTCCAAATTGGGAAAGGAGTATGTCAAGGCTGTATAATGTCACCCTGCTTATTTAATTTATATGCACAGTACATCATGGGAAATCCTGGGCTGGATGAATCACAAGGTGGAATCAAGATTGCTGGGAGAAATAACAATAACCTCAGATACATGGATGACACCATCCTTATGGCAGAAACCAAAGAAATACTAAAGAGCCTCTTGATGAAAGTGAAAGAGGAGAGTGAAAAAGTTGGCTTAAAACTCAGCATTCAGAAAACGAAGACTACGGCATCAAGTCCCATCACTTCATGGCAAATAGATGGGGAAACAATGGAAACAGTGTGAGACTTTATTTTGAGGGGCTCCAAAATCACTGCAGATGGTGACTGCAGCCATGAAATTAGAAGACACTTGCTCCTTGGAAGGAAAGATATGACCAAACTAGACAGCATATTCAAAAGCAGAGACATTACTTTGCCAACAAAAGTAGGTCTAGTCAAAGGTATGGTTTTTCCAGTAGTCATGCATGGATGTGAGATTTGGACCATAAAACATGCTGAGCACTGATGAATTGGTGTTTTTGAACTGTAATGTTGGAGAAGACTCTTGAGAGGCCCTTGGACTGCAAGGAGATCCAACAAGTCCCTCCTAAAGGAAATCAGTCCTGAATATTCATTGGAAGGGCTGATGCTGAGGCTGAAACTCCAATACTTTGGCCACCTGATATGAAGAGCTGACTCATTTGAAAAGACCCTGATGCTGGGAAAGACTGAAGGCAGGAGGAAAAGAGGGGGACAGAGGATGAGATGGTTGGATGGCATTACCGACTCAATGGGCATGAGTTTGAGCAAGCTCTGAGTTGGTGATGGACAAAAAAAGCCAGGTGTGCTGCAGTCCATGGGGTTGCAAAGAGTCAGACACGACTGAATGACTGAACTTTCTCTTTTTTACAGAGTGAGGCAATCTGTGCTTTGGACTAGCAAGCTCTTAGATAAATGCATACCTTAGAAAGAATTTCAGTGACACCAGATTCTTGCATCTTCCCATACAATAGAAAATCTCTAAAACCATTCACTTAACCTGTTCTTTGTGATTAGCAGTAATCTTTTACCAAGATATATGCTTGACATCTATTATCTAGCCAAAAATCATTCATAAACTGACTTCTCCCCTTCCTTCTCAGAACAAGTCTTTAGGGCTAACTGATTGTATGTCTCCTGGACTACAGTCCTCAGCAAAGACCCCGAGTAACACTTGAACACACAACTCTTGCTGTCTATCTTACTGGTGGAGACTAGACTTTCAAAGTGTTCTGGACTAGAAAGAGAGTATATAAAAAGAGTAGTGTACATATATTAGTTGCCAAGATGACTTAATTTGTTTGATAGACTCTGAAAGAGAACTAAGTCTCCAAAATCGTTGGAAAATAATAATAAAAGTTAGAAGGCAATCTGTGTGGCAAAACAAGGTTGATAATAGAATGTAAGAGAGTAACTCAGAGTTTTAACATAGTTAAAAAGGAAAGAGTCCAATTTCATGTTACCTTATTTCAAACTGCAGTCTTGCATCTGTTGCTTGTTAGAAAACAAAACGATCTATAGCTACTCATTTAGAAAGGTGTGAATCAAAAGAGTCTGTGCTTTATTGGAGTCCCAGTACCTTGTTAATCTTAAAATAAACAGATACAATATGTTTTCTTTCTTTTTTGATTAAGAAATAACAAATATGCTTCTGTCTCAAATAAACCTGTACAAATCCAAAAGAGAAAAATCATATCTGAGTCTTGATATTCCCTGGTGGCCCAGCAGCAAAGAATCAACCAGCAATGTGAGAGACTGGGCTCCAATATCTGGGTTGGGAAGATCCCTTGGAGAAGGAAATGGCAATCCACTCCAATATTCTTGCCTGGAGAATCCCACAGACAGAGGAGCCTGTGATCTACAGTGCATGGGGTCACGACTAACACTTTCACTTTTATTTTCAAGCTCTAGGAAGAATGCATTAACTTTAAAAAGTTAAGCTTCTAAAAGTTTCAAAACACTCAGTAAGGATTATCAGATCAGAACAATTACTACAATAGCATAAAAATAGAAATAATGTTCAAGCATGTAAATGCTTTAAATTACAGGGGTTTTAGCATAAATATGTTAAATTATAAGATTTAGTCACTGGTACTTTAGAAACATGGTATTGTTGTGCTATGTTCTCTTCCCACTTATCTCTTTTACTCCTGCTGAGTGTAAAACCAGCTTAGATAACACTCTTCATTAAGCGTTAAAACATAGTTGTTAGTACAACTGGATCCTTTCCTGCATAAAAGAAGGTCATGATGTTTTCTTGGTTGTGGAATATTTAGATTAACAACAAATTAGTAATTATATTAAGTGGTGAATTTATCCAAGTGGATTATCTGCATAAATAGCTACAGGAGCTTAAGTAGTAACTTTAGACACAGTTATAATAGTTGCCAGCTGAGATCATTGGATCCAATACATTGAATCACAGTATTAACTCCTAATTTTTATCATTTTGCTGGCTCTTTATCTGTAACTACATAACATATATTACAAGTGACCTTGGAAATACCTCCATTTAATTATAATGTGTGTTGTTCCTGAATCCTTATACATTTTTTTTCAAGTATGACATGTTTGCAAACACAGTTTATATTAAAATTCTCATTAATACATTGGAGAGGCACTGTGAGTCTGTATCCATTATTTCCTGCTATTCAATGTTTAAAACATAAAGATGATTGATGGACAGACAGGTAGATGATAGACAGACAAATGACTTTTTAATTCATGCTATACTATGATCTGATTTGCTCATTTATGACACTGTTCTCCTTATTTTATCACAGTGCATGGCCTCTCTACCCCATTATTTGAGTAACTCACACTTAAATACAGAAATGTCTTAGTGCTTATGAGAAAATATTAATTGTCCATAATATTATTCTACCAGAGCATTTTGGTAGGCTGTTAGAATCTATGACTCAGTGTTCAGAGAAAAGCTATAAATATGGAAAGCTCTGTCCCTGTAAATACATGGTACACTATTATATGAGTGTGTTTTATTTCAATCCTGACAGATTTGAGCATCTAATTTGACTCTGTAAAATGTACAGACTTTTTAATCTGCATGTGGCTTAGTTTCTTCACTTAAAAGATTGGGATAAAGACTATAAGAGATAGGTTACTGCAAAGGTGGAATGAAATTAAAACACAAAAAACCTTCTTACTCCAGAGTATGAAGTCAATAAACAATAACTATTATTAAACTGATATTTTAAGAACAATTCCAGCATATTATAATTTTTTAACTACATATGAAGCACCTCCTTGTATTCTTACTTATGTGCATGTGTCCAAAGTGGCTTCAGTCGTGTCAGACTGTTTGCAATCCATGGACTGCAGCCCACCAGGTTACTGTCCATGGGATTCTCCAGGCAAGAATACTGTAGTGGATTGCCATGCCCCCTCCAGCAGATCTTCCAGATCCAGGGATTGAACTCACATCTCTTACATACCCTGCATTGGCAGATAAGTTCTTTACCACTGGTACCGCCTGGGAATTCCTGTATTCTTATTTGAAAAACTTCTGCTTTATTGACTACAGCAAAGCCTTTGACTATGTGGATCACAACAAACTGTGGAAAATTCTTCAAAAGATGGGAATACCAGACCACCTGACCTACCTCCTGAGAAATCTGTATGCAGGTCAAGAAGCAAGAGTTAGAACTGGATATGGAACAACAGACTGGTTCCAAATTGGGAAAAGAGTATGTGAAGGCTGTATTTTGTCACCCTGCTTATATAATTTATATGCATAGAAGATCATGAGAAATGCTGGGCTGGATGAAGCACTAGCTAGAATCAAGATCGATGGGAGAAATATCAATAACCTCAGATATGCAGATGATACCACATATATGCCAGAAAGCAGAAAAGAACTAAAGAACCTCTTGATGAAAGTGAAAGAGGAGGATGAAAAGTTTGGCTTAAAACTCAACAATAAGAAAACTAAGATCATGGCATCTGATCACATTACTTCATGGCAAATAGATGGGGAAACAGTGGCAGACTTTATTTTTGGGGGCTCCAAAATCACTGCAAATGGTGATTGCAGCCATGAAATTAAAAAAGGCTTTCTCCTTGGAATAAAAGTTATGGCCACCCTAGAGAACATATTAAAAAGCAGAGACATTACATTGCAACAAAGTTCTGTCTAGTGAAAGCTCTGGTTTTTCCAGGAATCATGTATGGATGTGAGAGTTGAACTCTAAAGAAAGCTGAGCACTGAAGAATTGATGCTTTTGAACTATGATGTTGGAGAAGACTCTTGAGAGTCCCTTGGACTGCAAGGAGATCCAACCAGTCCATCCTAAAGGAAATAGGTCCTGAATATTCATTGGAAGGACCGATGCTGAAGCTGAAACTCCAATACTTTGGCCACCTGATGGCAAGAACAGAGTCATTTGAAAAGACCCTGATTCTGAGAAAGATTGAAGGCAGGAGGAAAAGGGGACAACAAAGGATGAGATGGTTCGATGGTATCACAGACTCAGTGGACATGAGTTTGTGTAAATTCCGGGAGCTGGTGACGGACAGGGAGGCCTGGCATGCCACAGTCCATGGGGTCACAAAGAGTCGAACATGACTGAGCAAATGAACTGAACTGAACTGAGAAACCTTGGTTTATTCATTTGAGGAAGTATATAGTTTAAGCTCCAGGTTAGACCAGAAACAAAATAAAAGCCAAAAATAGTTTCTGCTATAAATTGTTAGATTTTTGTAGATTAAAGTCTGCTTTGAAAAATTCCATTGTAACCATAGTGTTGTCATGATCTTAAGTCTGTTCTTTATTTGTTGGATGACTGCGCTTGTAAAGGCTGCCTAAGGAAAGAAGAAGCGATTAAGAAGTTCTAAAATATGCTTGTGTTTTACACCCCAGGCTGGTAAGGTTCACAGTCTTATAATTAAGTTAAAAATTAGATCTAATTTCTGGTTTATGCCACAGTTGTTAGAAATTCATGTCTTCTGCATCTCATGTTTCACTGGTTTTTCACTCTAAGTATTCTCTCCTTTTTTATAAATAATTGTATGCAGGTAATTCTGTTCATGATTTTCCTGGTTGATACAGCATTCCCCAGTGTCTAGTAAAGTACCTGAAACACATGTTGATTTATTGATCAAATGCTCTTAATTCAATTAGTTCCAAATATATTTACTTAGAGTGTTATTTGTGCTCTAATTCTCTAAAATAAACTCTAATTTCCACTCTCTGATTAACCTTACATGTTAGGTCACTCAACATTTCTGCATATCACTAAAGTTATATCATATGGGAGAATTTTTTTTTAAAAGACCTGCTTAGAGATTCATTTAATTTTTAATACTTCTTTTTAAAATTTCATGTATTGCCTGAGCATGCATCAGATATAAGTTGCTTATTCTTTTTATTTATTTATTTTTAAATTTTATTTTATTTTACTTTACAGTACTCTACTGGTTTTGGCATACATTGACATGAATCCGCCACGGGTGTACACGAACTCCCAAACATGAACCCCCCTCCCACCTCCCACCCCCCATCATCCCTCCGGATCATCCCCATAAACCAGCCCCAGGCATCCTGCATCCTGCGTCGAACACAGACTGGCGATTAATTTCCTACATGATAGTACACATATTTCAATGCTATTCTCCCAAATCATCCCACCCTCTCCCCCTCCCTCTCCCTCTCCCTCAGAGTCCAAAAGTATTTTTAATGTATCATTCAATGCATGCAAAATATGATGTCTGATAACTAAATAGAACTAGAAATAGGACTGTATGTATTTCATTAAAACATGTGTTTGGACATGGAAAAGAAAGCAATTTAGATGTTAACCATACAGATTAAAAGTATTTGAATATCCCAAGGGTGAAAATATTTGTTAAGAAACAGTAGACACCTCTCAGTAATTTACTTGTTATGTGGAAGATAAAGGTAACGTTCACACATGTATGCTAATGTCTATTTTGTGGATAGGACTAAGCATGATAAGTTGGAGAAGGGAATAGAATTCCATGGACAAAGGAACCTGGCAGGCTGCAGTCCATAAGGTTGCAAAGAGTCGGACAGGACTGAACGATTTTCAGTTCACTAAAGTGGTAGGTAGAATCAAGGTCTCACTGTATGGCACCTCTAGTTTGGCTTCATATTGCATTAATACACACCTAACTAATCTGCTTTATATAAGTTAATATGATGTATAGCATTACAGACAAAATGAAAGCATTTTTATTTTATTCTTTGGAAAATTAATTTCTCACAAAATAATGAAATAAGGGCCAAAATTTACTTTTTTTTTAATCTTGCTAGTGTACTTAAGTAAGTATAGCAAAAAACAAAATAAGAAACACTGTACATTATCCATGACTAGATGTTGTTTCCGTGGAAGGCAATGGCACCCCACCCCAGTACTCTTGCCTGGAAAATCCAATGAACGGAGGAGCCTGGTGGGCTGCAGTCCATGGGGTCGCTAACAGTCGGACAGACTGAGCGACTTCACTTTCACTTTTCTCTTTCATGCATTGGAGAAGGAAATTGCAACCCACTCCAGTATTCTTGCCTGGAAAATCCCAGGGATGGGGGAGCCTGGTAGGCTGCCGTCTATGGGGTCACACAGAGTCGGGCACGACTGAAGTGACTTAGCAGCAGCAGCAGCAGCAGCAGTAGATGTTGTTTCATTACTGGATTACATGTTTATATAAAAAGTATTTCAGTAAGAGTCATTTCAGTCCAGAGCACACAGTTCTAGGTAGTAAGCATGGGGTAAAAGTGAAAGAAAATCTGCATTGTGTGTGCTTATTCCAGCGTTGAGTATTCTTATAGGGAATGCTCTCTTATGGTTTCTTTTCTCTGATTAGGAAACCTGTCTTTTAAGTTCAAAAGCCCCCTGTAATTTGAGAGTGCAAGGAAAGCGTCCACTGGTGAAGTGACTTGACAGACCATTGAAGTTCAATTTAAACATGGAAGGCAGCTCTGGTTTGTGAAGATATCTATATACCCTAAGCTGGTAGGAGGTAGAGGAAAGTGATGGCAGAACTGCAGGATACCTTTGATTCACAATAAGATACTGCCTCTTTTAGAATGAAAAGCCACCTGTTGTTTGTCAAAAGGTACTACTTACTGATTATTGCTTTACATATTAATGCAAAGAACCCTTGGAAGTAGCCTCCTGTGCAGCAGCTGAAAGTCAGTCTTTCACCTGTCTACAGTAGGGCAAACTTAAAAAAAAAATAGTTTTGTACAGCCAATGGAGAATGCTTCCTTCTTTAAAGAAATAGTAGCCCATCTGCTAGGGGCAAAGAAAGGGTGAAAATATGGGGAGTATTGAGTTGCTTATTGCCAAGCACTGAAAAAATGCTAATAAGATCCATGCTGAGAAAAGCTCTCACTCATCAGGGTGCATCACAGCAGACATTAAGCTTAGGCTGGGAAGTGCTCTTAGCCAAAACTAGAGAAAGCCTAAGGAGACCTGTGACAAAAAAAACTCCAGTCACCCTGTGAATTGCTGTCTGGAGGCCTGAGATTTTCTATATGGTTTTAGAAATGATTTACATAGCAAAATTTATCTGGCTAAATTGTTATATCTATCAGTACATGATCAAGACGTACTTACATGGAAAAGTTACTTGCTAGAAATATAAAATGCTAAAGAATAATTATACCATTTGATTAATAATCAAATGCATGAATGCAGGCATATTCATTACATACATAATAATCTAGTGTTTGCTCTGTGAGGCTCTGAATCTCAATGAAATGGGATTAAAATGAGACTAAAGAAAATCTGCACACTTGTTTCCTGGCTTTTCAAATGAAATTTTGGATAAGGACATAAAAAATATTTACCACCCTCCCTTTTTGAAAACATAGCAATGTATCCCATGCACAACTGAGGCAATTTGCAAGCAGATAGATCCCCACTCTTTCTTAAGAGAAATGAAACAGATAATAGCATAAGGCATCCAATTCAAAGGTAACTGAATTGGGTGTTGATAATTATATAATTCTTGCTGTTTTAACACTGCCACTTGGTTTATGCATTTCCATTCAAGTGCATGTACAAGAGAGCACCAGGTCATGATCAATGAAATATTATAGGAAATTGAGCACAATGCAGTCCCTGATGTTGCGTAAGAGACATAGGTTAAGATGTACTAATGCACACTGTTCATTTTAATTGCCAATAACTATTGGGATTGTGTGATAAATATGAAAAATACTTTTTTTTCCCTTTCTATAAAAAATCCTATAAAACATGTCTTCTAGGACAGTCTGGGCAAAATTAATAGAGAGGGAGTTTAGAACAGTGAAACACTGGGAAATCTGAGTTATAGTCTCTGTTCTTTTGCTAATTAGTTTCCCTTGGGGCAATGACTTTACTTGCAAGAGCTGCACAATTTTTGTTTTAAATAAAGGTCTCCACCATTCATTAAAATTTCAAGCCTATAATAATGTGTGGATTCTATGTACAGGCAGGGAATTCAGTTTCTCCCTCATTCCTTTGATAGTTCAAAAACAGAAGGAGTCCTCTAAGCTTCTTCAGTCTGTGTGCGTGTATGTCTGTATCTGTGTGTGTGTATGAGAAAGAAAGATACCTGGAAATGTCCTAGCTGTGAAAATTTCCTCATAATCAATATTCAGTTTTCTGCTTCTTCGTTATATGGCTTTCCTCTGTGTATTCCATACTGATTAAAAAATCTGCTTAGGATTCAGACAGGAATAGCTTTGTACAGAAGATAATTTTAACTTTCAATTCCTACCTTAAGTTTAAGTGATCCATTCGAAGCTACTGGTCTGTACTCTGTGCAATAAGTACTGCAGAGGGCACATGTTAGACACAAAAGAAACCTTTCTTGAAACTACAGCATTAAGGCAGAGAGAGTCTGAATTCAACCCCATTGAAACAGAGCCTGTCTGTCCATGGGATTCTCCAGGCAAGAATACTGGAGACGGTTACTATGCCCTCCTCCAGAGGATCTGCCCGACACAGCAATTCAACATATGCCCCTTATGTTGCCTGCATTGGCAGGCAGGTTTTTATTCACTAGTGATACCTGGGAAGACCATTGAAATAGAATATTGGGACAGTAAGCCTGGGATGAGTTGGTAGAGAGCTACTAGGGGGCTTCATAGGGGACAGTGGCCATGGGGGACAGTTGAGCCATCTATGTTCACTAATTGTCTTTTATCTAAGTTAGGCTCCTACCCTGCCACAGGAAATGGGAAACAGGGACCTTATTCTTCATAATGGTTACATTAGGCTCTCAGGTCATTGAGAAAAAAGAAAGACAGTTCTAGGTTGTAGATTTGCCTCAGAAAAGAGACAGAGAAAGAATGTACAACTGCAAGTTTTCTAAAGTAAATTCTCTGAGGAAAGGGAGGTGGAGGCATAAAGTCAGGAAGAAACCTGTCTCCGGTCTCATCCTGGTCTTATCACACGTGGAAACCTGCCTTTATATTGTCATTGTGTGTGCACTCAATCATTTCTCTTTGTAAGCCCACAGACTATAGCCCATCAGGCTCCTCTGTTCATGGGATTTTCCAGGTAAGAATGCTGGAGTAGGTTGCTGTTTTCTGCTCCAGTGGATCTTCCTGACCCAGGGATCAAATCTGCATCTTCTGCATTGGCAGGTGGATTCTTTACCTCTGAGCTACCTGGGAACTGTTATTAAATGCAATCAAATGTAAGGGCAGAAGATTTTTCACTTCTTCTCATCTAAGTTTCTTTGGCTAGTCTAATCATTAAAATTTACATAAGATAGATAAGAGAAAAACAAATTTAATTTCATACATGCATTCATAAAAATATGAGACTCAGAAATGGTCAGGCCATTGAGACTTACAGGCCATCCTGATCTAAGGACGGGGCTAGCAACCTGGGGCTTCCAAGAGAACAAGGGTAATTCATGGGAGGATGAGGAAAGCAAACGTTTGGTAATCAGATATTCCTTCTTCTATGCAGATAACTCTTTCAGATAAAAAAATCTCTAGTAATAACTTCCTTTCTAGTACAGGAGTCCTATATACATTCTTTTAGACAGTTAAGGGAGAAGGAAAAAGCTTTTCCTGAGTTCACTGTGTCTTGACTGATTTCAGCTCAAAGTAATCCAAATCCCAATGTATTAAATTTTGGAGTAGCGTATTTTATTCTCATTTACAACAAAAGCCACCACCTCCCTCACACACACACACACACACACACACACAGATGGGTTGATCATACTGATAAGACAGGAAAACAAGAAGACAATAACCAAGACATCTGGGTCCTTTTGTCAAATCTCCTAACACGAAAAAAAAGTTTGATGGAGAGGTCTAAGTGAAGGATTGTAGTGAAAAAAAAAAATCAGAAATTTTCTTTGAGAAACGGTTTCTATTTCAGGAATATTTCAAAGTTTCCATAAGCTTAAAAAGAAGTAAAACTTTGGAAATTATCACTAATTTTTAGTTCCTAACCATAATCAAAGAAAGAACACTTGGGTGTCTATATCAAGTAAGTGCTTAGCACTCTGTGATGCTAATTATGTTTCTATTGAATTTTTCATCTCATTATAGATAACATTTTTATTTGTATATGGGATGATTTTTTAATTAGATGTTGTACTCTTCGGTGTACATTGAAATATTTTGATATTTTTCTATGGGACCCAGTTATGCTTTTTCAAAATCATTCAGTCATTTGCCTTCCAGGTGTAATTAGGTAGCATTATGACAGCCTTGAATTTAAGGCTAATTAGGTCTCAGAAGATGACATGGTTGGATGGCATCAGTGACTCAATGGACGAGTTTGAGTAAGCTTCAGAAGTTGGTGAGGGACAGGGAAGCCTGGCTTGCTGCAGTCCATGGAGTCACAAAGATTTGGACACAGCTGAGAGCCTGAACTGAACTGAGGCCACATTTCTGAGGCAATACATTCTGAGTTCTCCATCCATAACTTTTTTGTTAGGAAGACTTGCCACAAGTTAGGTGTGTGTATTTCTAATAATTTTTGCATCTTGCTTCTCTGTGGCCTTCCTATAGTTCCTTCTGTGCACACAAAGACTCAAGGGCAACTTCTACAGATTGAAGGACTCTTCTTCTGTGCAAGCCTTGCCCCTTTGGTAGTTTGCCTCCCTGTACTTTGAATGCAACCAGATCTCTGGACTGGTTCTCTTTGAAGTTCCCCTCTCCTACTATGGCTGAGAAACACTTTATACAGTAACCTGGGCACTAGTCCTCATTTGGTACATTTCTCTTTCTTTCAGAGATTACTGTCCTGAACTGTCTTTTGTCTAATGACTAAAAATCATTATTTCATATATTATGTTTACTTCTATAGGCATTTAATATGGAAAGATAAGTCTTAAACCTATCACTGTCATGATCATAAATCTCATCATTGGTGTTCCACACAGCATGTGTGAATGGGTATAGAAAGCAAAGTGCCAAAGTAAAGATTAATAAAATCACTCTAAGAGAAGCAACAAACATTTATTATTCTAGACCTAAAGATCTAGAACAATTAAATATTTGGACCATAGAAAATAACACTGCCTACACTGTGCTCCAATTGAACACATAATATGAGAAATATTAGATGTTTATATGGGGACAATATTTTCAAATACACACTGGAAATGATACCTTCTAAATCTCACTGTTGAGGAATCATGATAAGTATTTAGATATTCACTGTCAGTTCAGTTCAATCACTCAGTTGTGTCTGACTCTTTGCCACCCCATGAATCCCAGCACGCCAGGCCTCCCTGTCCATCACCAACTCCCGGAGTTCACACAGACTCACATACATCGAGTCAGTGATGCCATCCAGCCATCTCATCCTCTGTTGTCCCCTTCTCCTCACGCCTCCAATCCCTCCCAGTATCAGAGTCTTTTCCAATGAGTCAACTCTTCGCATGAGGTGGCCAAAGTACTGGAGTTTCAGCTTCAGGATCATTCCTTCCAAAGAAATCCCAGGGCTGATATCCTTCAGAATGGACTGATTGGATCTCCTTGCAGTCCAAGGGACTCTCAGGAGTCTTCTCCAACACCACAGTTCAAAAGTATCAATTCTTCAGCGCTCAGCTTTCTTCACAGTCCAACTCTCACATCCATACATGACCACAGGAAAAACCACAGCCTTGACTAGATGGACCTTTGTTGGCAAAGTCTCGTATCCGCTTTTGAATATGCTGTTTAGGTTGGTCAAAACTTTCCTTCCAAGGAGTAAGCGCTTTTTAATTTCATGGCTATAATCACCATCTGCAGTGATTTTGGAGCCCCCAAAAATAAAGTCTGACACTGTTTCCAGTGTTTCCCCATCGATTTCCTATGAAGTGATGGGACCAGATGCCATGATCTTAGTTTTCTGAATGTTGTGCTTTAAGCCAACTTTTTCACTCTCCACGTTCACTTTCATCAAGAGGTTTTTTATAGTTTCTGGTCTTACGTCTGTCTCTTATACACATCTAGATGTGTATAAGAGACAGCCATATTGCTGAAGCCTGGCTTGGAGAATTTTGAGCATTACTTTACTAGCGTGTGAGATGAGTGCAATTGTGCAGTAGTTTGAGCATTCTTTGGCATTGCCTTTCTTTGGGATTGTCCATAGGTATGTGGATTTATCTCTGGGATTTCTGTTTTGTTCCATTGATCTATATTTTTTTCTTTGTGCCAGTAGCATACTCTGTTGATGACTGTGGCTTTGTAGTAGAGCCTGAGGTTAGGCAGGTTGATTCCTCCAGGCCCATTCTTCTTTCTCAAGATTGCTTTGGCTATTCAAGGTTTTTTGTATTTCCATACAAATTGTGAAATTATTTGTTATAGCTCTATGAAAAATACCGTTTGTAGCTTGATAGGGATTGCATTGTATCTATAGATTGCTTTGGGTAGTATACTTATTTTCACTATATTGATTCTTCTGATCCATGAACATGGTATATTTCAATTGCTTTGGCTATTCGAGGTTTTTTGTATTTCCATACAAATCTTGAAATTATTTGTTCTAGTTCTGTGAAAAATACCGCTGGTAGCTTGATAGGGATTGCATTGAATCTGTAGATTGCTTTGGGTAATATATTCATTTTCACTATATTGATTCTTCTGATCCATGAACATGGTATATTTCTCCATCTATTAGTGTTCTCTTTGATTTCTTTCACCAGTGTATTATAGTTTTCTATATATAGGTCTTTAGTTTCTTTAGGTAGAAAGAATTCTTTAGGTAGAAAAAATATTCCCAAGTATTTTATTCTTTTCGTTGCAATGGTGAATGGAATTTTTCCTTAATTTCTCTTTCTATTTTCTCATAGGGATTTCTGTGTGTTGATTTTATATCCTGCAACTTTACTATATTCATTGATTAGCTCTAGTAATTTTCTGGTGGAGTCTTTAGGGTTTTCTATGTAGAGGATCATGTCATCTGCAAACAGTGAGAGTTTTACTTCTTCTTTTCCAATTTGGATTCCTTTTATTTCTTTTTCTGCTCTGATTGCTGTGGCCAAAACTTCCAGAACTATGTTGAATAGTAG
>SJYX01002878.1:0-20229 GCA_006410675.1 Oreotragus oreotragus | reverse complement strand
TGGGAGGTGGGAGGGGGGTTCATGTTTGGGAGTTCGTGTAAAAAAATAAATAAATAAATAAAATAAATTTAAAAAAAAAAAAAAGGAGAAGGGAGAAGCAGAGGATCAGGTGGCTAGATAGCATCACTAGCTCTTGGACATGAATCTGAGCAAACTCTAGAAAACAGTGGAGTACAGAGAAGCCTGGCATGATGCAGTCTATGGGGTCACAAAGAGTTGGACAAGACTTTGTTTCTGAACAACAGGGAAAATCTAGTAACGGTGAAAGTTGAACAAATTTAGAATCTAAAATTTTGTGTTTGATTCTATCATCTACCAGTTGTATGAATTTATATGGAAGTAATTTAATCTCTCTGAGGCCCAATTTCATCAATAAAATGTCAAAGAAACACTTGCCTCATAAGATTGTTTTGAGGAACAACTGGAATAATGCATGCAAGAGCTATTTGTAAAACTGAAGTCATAGTTATTATTCACTCTGTTTTATGTCTTAGAAAGTTTTTTGAGTAGAAATGCATAACCAGCAACTCACTCACTTATTCTGTAATTTTTAAAGAATTCAAAATGTTAGAAAGTGCCATCTCTCTTATTTAACATTTTTCTTTATGATTTTGTAGTTCACAGACAGAAGCAGTCAATTACTACTTTAGTTCCAAATGCTTTAATAAAGTCATTCTGTTTGCTCAGACAAATAACTTGAATTGAGAAATAAATTGATTAAAATATGGCAGAGCACAAAGTATTTTGTAAAAGTACATAGACTGCATTGTCCAAGACATCAGTCTATTTATTTGACTGAGAATGCATAAGAGAAGAATGGTTTCCTTTTTAAAATGTGCACATACATCACTGATTTTATACATTGTGCATAAGTAAGGAATAGATTATAAATAGCTTTGGGAGAGACAGATGTGATGTTGGAAGACAGATGAACTTGGTGGCAGAACACTTTGGTTGAGATCTTTACTTTTCTAATTGCTAATTATTTGACCTCAGATAGTCACCTGCTTTTTAGAGCTTTGAGTCCACAATATTCAGGAGAATAATTATATTTGCTATTTCAACACTTGATATTGCAAGGACTATGATAAATGTTTTTACTAATACACATATTTTATTATATATTTATATATTTTAGTGCAATTTTAATAGATAAAAATGCAATAATGAAAAATTCATTCTTGCTTTTTATCCTTTAGAAATGACTACTTTGATCTGCAGATAATAATATATTTTGATAAAAGTTTTAGCAAAGAGATTGCTCATCACAGGGAGTAGATAAAGACTCTAAACATGGTAAGTTTATCTTCTGTATTTATAAAGTTTAACAACTTCTCCTAGTTTTACAATAATAAAATTATTTATCTTGAGCAATATTTTATCAAAAAATCCCTTTACTTGTGTCCAATATATATCCCATAAATTAAGAAACCCCAAGCTATAATGCTATAAAATGAATATGCTTCCCAGGTGGCTCAGTGGTAAAGAATCTTCCTGCCAAGCAAAAGACATGGGTTTGATTCCCTGTTTGGGAAGATCATCTGGAGAAGGAAATGGCAACCCACTCCAGTATTCTTTCCTGGAGAATCCCATGGAAAGAGGAGCCACAGCCGATGAGTTCATCAAAAAATCGGTCATGATTTAGTGACTAAATAACAACAAGACAAATTATACATGCTAATATAAAGAATATATTAATATACAGGATACATTTATGTTTCTGCCTTTGCCTACCATTATTATGTGATTTACATTATATTAAAATTCACAAGGAATTCCCTGGTGATCCAGGTTTAGGACCCTATGTTTTCACTGTCGAGGGCAGGATTCAGTCCCTAGTTAGGGAACTAAGATCTTCCAAGATGAATTGTGTGGCCAAAAAAAGTCACTTGACTTCTGTGATATAAAAAAGCACATACAGGAAATACATTTATATTTTCTTTCATCTAATAATAGTTTACTTTAAACACTATTCTGACATGCAATTAAAATTTGTAATCTTAGTTTTAAGATGAAAAAGTTTTTATTTCAAAATTAAAGTAATATCAGAAATGCACAACCATGTGTACTATATAATGTAGTTTTGATTGCATCTTCATGTTGATAATGAAAATAAACATAATTTTTTTATAAATAGCCATAAAGACACAAGATGGCAGTACTAGTCTTTATGAGTTCTGGAAATATGCAAACACATTTGAAAACTTTTAATGCATTTTCTTTTTTTTCCTTCTTGGTAATTGTAAGGAAGCATTCATCTCCAAGCATAAAATTTTCAATAGTTTTATGGAATTTTTTAAAATTGAAAATGGCAATGTGTTTTTGACCTACCTACCTAGCTACCTATGTACCACCTACCTATCTATTGGCAGACATTGCATTTAGTAAAAGTAATTCATCTTTTAAAAAAGTCAGCCTATTCATTCATATAATGAGCGTGCTGGCCTAGATAGTCTTTAAGTTTTTTCCAGTTCTCAATATTTATCAGAGTAGATCAGATCAGAGCAGTTGCTCTGTCGTGTCTGACTCTGCGACCCCATGAATTGCAGCACGCCGGGCCTCCCTGTCCATTACCAACTCCTGGAGTTCACTCAAACTCATGTCCATCGAGTCAGTGATGCCATCCAGCCATCTCATCCTCTGTCGTCCCTTTTTCCTCCTGCCCCCAATCCCTCCCAGCATCAGAGTCTTTTCCAATGAGTCAACTCTTCGCATGAGGTGGCCAAAGTACTGGAGTTTCAGCTTTAGCATCAATCCTTCCAAAGAACACCCAGGGCTGATCTCCTTTGGAATGGACTGTTTGGATCTCCTTGCAGTCCAAGGGACTCTCAAGAGTCTTCTCCAACACCACAGTTCAAAAGCATCAATTCTTCGGCGCTCAGCGTTCTTCACAGTTCAGCTCTCACATTCATACATAACCACTGGGAAAACCATAGCCTTGATTAGACGGACCTTTGTTGGCAAAGTAATGTCTCTGCTTTTTCATATGCTATCTAGGTTGGTCATAACTTTTCTTCAAAGGAGTAAGCGTCTTTTAATTTCATGGCTACAGTCACCATCTGCAGTGATTTTAGAGCCCAAAAGATAAAGTCTGACAGTTTCAACTGTTTCCCCATCTATTTCCCATGAAGTGATGGGACCAAATGCCATGATCTTCATTTTCTGAATGTTGAGCTTTAAGCTGATATTTATAGCATTTATTTAATCAGAAATTGTACATTTCAAATAAACTTTGCTATATCTTAATGAATAATGTATTCAAAATTGGAGATAGCAATGCCAGTCACTTCCTTCTTGTTCAGGGATTGAATACAGATCAATAGTGTCTATGACTACTCATTCATCAATAAATTTGGAGTAGTTGAATTCCCCTAACTTTCATGTGGACTTCCCCGTTGGCTCGATGATAAAGAATCCTCCTGCCAAGACAGGGGATGCAGGTTCCATCCCTGAGTCAGGAAGATAGCCTGGAGAAAGAAATGACAACTCACTCCTGTACTCTTGCCTGGAAAATTCCATGAACAGAGGAGCCTGGTAGGCTACAGTCCATGGAATCACACAGATTTGCATATTATTAATATGGTATTATTATCCATTTCTGTTTTGGAGATACTTTTTCTTCAGGAAATATAGGCCTATTGCTTTCTCTATCCTGGTATGTTTTGACTATTATAACAAAATACCACAGAATGGAGTAGCTTATAAACAACAGAAATGTATTTCTCACAGTTCTGAAGATGGGTAGTCTAAGATCAAGGCAACTGCAGATTTGGATATTGGTGAGGAATCATTTCCCAGTTCATGTATAAAATCTTTTTTTTTTTTTTTTGTATCTTCACATGATGGAAGGGGCAAGGGAACTCCCAGAGTCTCTTTTATCAGAGCACTGATCCCATTCATAAGGGCTCCATCCTTATAACCTATCACTTCCCAAAGGTGCCATCTTCAAATACCATGTCATTTGGGAGTAGGATTTAACATATGAATTTGGGATACAGATATTCTGTCTGTAGCATTTTCTATTCCTATATTTTTCATTTTGATTTGATTTACCCTCCACCTATTCTGTAACTGAGCAAATCACTTTAAGAAAATAGTTCCACCATGGCCCCACAGCTACAATGCCTGTATCCACAGACCAAGCAGGCAAGGCTACATTTAGTCTGATCCAAGTGCTTGTGTTGTTGTTTAGTCACTAAGTTATGTCCAACTCTTTGTGACCCCATGAGCCATAGCTTGCCAGGTTCCTCTGTCCACGGGATCTCCCAAGCAGGAATATTGGAATGGGTTGCCATTTCCTTCTTCAGAGGATCTTCCCAACCCAGGAACTGAATCCAGTACTATTGCCTGGAGAATCCCATGAACGGAGGGACCTGGTAGGCTTCAGTCCATAGGGTTGTGAAGAGTCAGACACGACTGAATGACTTCACTTCCACTTTTCACTTTCATGCATTGGAGAAGGAAATGGCAACCTACTCCAGAGTTCTTGCCTGGAGAATCCCAGGGACAGGGGAGCCTGGTGGGCTGCCATCTATGGGGTCGCACAGAGTTGGACAGGACTGAAGTGACTTAGTAGCAGCAACAGCAGCAGCTCTTACGTTGGCAGGCATATTCATTACCATCGAGCCACCTGAGAAGTCCAAGTGTTTGTGTAACACCCTGTAATCCTTCCAAGGATATGGCAGACAGACAGTCTGGTGAAGAACTATCACAGGGCTATTTTTCCTTCACTTGTGGGTGAAAGCAGGGTTTCTTGTTAATCTCCCTGGTTCCAGTGGCCGGGGTACAACCTTCTCCTCCTCAGAGTCCACCTGCAAGCTATAAAGCTTCTTAGTTGCAGTGTAGAATCCACTTCTTCATGACAGAACTGTCATCTGTATCTGCCCCTCCCAACCCTTCCAATTGGTGTCATCTTGTGGATACAGGAAGCTGGCCCCGTGCACATCTTGCTTATTGTTTTCTCAGTCCATCTGGGCTTACTGTATTCTTACAGGTCAAATCTACACAAGTGTGACAAGCCAACCTAGCAGCTGCACTGTTTTCTACTCTTCAGGGGCAACTCGACTACCTCCCAAAGCCATGTCAAGGAATCCAGATACTTAGAGAACTCCATGAGAATTTACATGAAAGAAAAAGTTAAAAATTACCCACATCACTCTCACTTCTTTTTTGTCTTTAAGTCATCTGTGATAATAATTCTATAGCATTTTCTTCTTTTGAGCCAAAGACACAGTTCTGTTCTATGTATTAAAATATTTACATGATGTTCTTATTATTACTAGAAGCCATTCTATTTTGTGCTTTCATGTTACTAAAGTGCTTTGTAGCTAGCAGTGGTCAGCAACTTCACTAGGTCATCACACTTTCCAGCTCTTAGACTCTGAAATATAAGTTTTAAACCTACATTCTGATGAAAACAGACTTTTTTTGTTTTTTTTTTTAATTTATTTTTCCATTTATTATTTCATAGGTTCTACTGCAAATGTTCTTCTTAGAACTCATCCTACTTAAAATGCAGCATTTTGAACTTTGACCAGATTTTTAAAAGCTCCTTCTAGTTAATGACACTCTAATCCTCACACTGTCCTTTATTTAACAATATCTTCCCTTGCTTTCCAATGGTTTCTCTTCCTTTTTACAATTTTTCAGGTCCTTACTATCCTATACATGTGCTACATTTTAGTGATATTTATGATATTATTTTCTAGAAAAAGGGAAGGAAAATCACTTTTAAACTGTGTAATAAATGTGGCATATTATGACAAATATATGTAATTATTATTCAAGGTTAGAGGGGATCTTTATTTTACCCACTTTCCAGAAACAGCAACAACAACAAAGACAAAATATATAAAACACATGTCTTTAAAATACCAGGTATCAGTGATATTTCAGAGGTAGAGAAAAAAATAGGTTAGCTTATTATGCCAGATTACAACCTGAGTTTTCAGGCTCTGACATAAGAAGGGTGAATTCAGATAGAACCCTATAGATTCTGTGAGTAGTGATGAAGATCACATTTTGAGGAAAATAAGGGAACTAGATACCAGGTTGTTATCAAGAGTTCAACAGAGTACTTACTGATCATTGAATACGTGTGAAGAAATCACCTGAGGATGAGAAAAAAATCATTGGAAGGGACTAGCAGAAACTTACCTGACACTCATACAGGAAATGGAAACAGGGCTATTCCCAACTTTCTGTGTGGAAAACCTCACAGTTAATGGGGTCTTAGATCTAGAAGTCAGCAATATCTTGCCTTAGCAGTGGAAAGAAATAGTTTTAGACTAAACACTATTTTGGTCCTGCTTCACAAATTTTAGAAGCAATACTTAAATGGACCAAACTGTCTAAAATCAAGCAAACAAACAAAAAACTGTAGCCAAAGATCAGGTAGGAATATAGAAAATTACTGGCAATCAAAAGGCAAAATTTGCAATTAAAAGGAGCAGAAAAACACAACTGGTAATAACGAAGAAAACTAAGCAATTCAATCCAAATAGGAACTGACAAAGAGATTAAAATTAGCAGATGAAAGTCAAGAAAATATTTACTATAAATATTTTATTTGTTCAAAAGCTTAGAAGTGACATGAACAGTATGACACATGAAAACAAAAGAAAGCTAAAATTGAATTTATATAGATAAAAATTACAGTGTCTAACATGAAACATGTACTGGATGGGCATAATGGCATACTCTATACTTGACATCATAACAATGAGAATGATTCAGAATGAAATATACATTAAAAATTTAATAATAATTATCAATAAGCTCGTGTGAAGTTCCAAGAGGTCAAATATGCATGTGGTTAGAGTCACTGAAGGAGAGAGGAAAAATTATTTATTTCATCAAATAATACTTGATAAAATGATTGTTGATGGTTTTCCAGTTTGATAAAAACTATAAAGCAATAGAGGTCAATGAAATCTGTTCATTTAAAAAAAAATGGACAAAATACTTTAATGAAATATTTACCAAAGACAAAATACAGAATGCACATGAAAAAGTATTAAGTAACATTAGACTTCAGGGAAATGCAGATAAAAACCATGAGATAATATTAGACACTAATTCAACTAGTTAAAATTAAAGGATCACTGTGAAGTGATATAGAGATTGTGGAGGAACTACTAATGAACAAGGAAATTATATACCCACTTTGGGGAAAAAATGATAATCCCTCCAAAAGTCAAGTATACATATACTATGTGAATGTGGCATTCCACTAGTAGGTATTTATTAAAAAGAAATTAAAGCATATTTCCATATAAGTCTTGAGGACTAACGTTTCTGTTCATAGCAGTCTTATTTCTAATGCCCTAGAGCATAAATAACCCAAATATACATAATCAACTGACTTCCTAGTGGCACTAGTTGTAAAGAACCCACCTGCCAACGCAGGAGACATAAGAGAGTTGGGTTCAGTCCCTAGGTCGGGAAGATCTCCTGGAAGAGAGCATGGCAACCCACTCAAATATTCTTGCCTAGAGAATTCTGTGGACAGAGAAGCCAGGCAGACTACAGTCCATGGGGTCACAAAGAGTCAGACATGACTGAAGCAATGCAGCACACATACATACATAATAGAGTGAATGGATAAACAAATGCTGATGTACTGATACAATATAATACTACAATAAGATAATTATTGACTTATGTACAGATGTGGAGGCATCTAAAAATAATTATGTGAAGAAAAAAATGTCAAATGAAAAAGAGGTCACATTGCATGATTTCACTTAAATACCTTCTAGATAATTTGATTTAACCTATCCTGCAGACACAGATTACTGGTTATTTGAGGATGGCAGGGGATGGGGATAACCATTTCCTGGGGAAAATAGCAACAAGAATACTCATCACCAGGTTTTCTTTCAAATGAAAATCACTGGCACTTATTTTAATGGAACCCAAGCATGTCAAATCTCCTGATAAATGAATTTATTATATCAAAATTTATTAAAAATGTAGCATACACCGTGACCATGAAAGGNTTTTTTTTTTTAATTTATTTTTCCATTTATTATTTCATAGGTTCTACTGCAAATGTTCTTCTTAGAACTCATCCTACTTAAAATGCAGCATTTTGAACTTTGACCAGATTTTTAAAAGCTCCTTCTAGTTAATGACACTCTAATCCTCACACTGTCCTTTATTTAACAATATCTTCCCTTGCTTTCCAATGGTTTCTCTTCCTTTTTACAATTTTTCAGGTCCTTACTATCCTATACATGTGCTACATTTTAGTGATATTTATGATATTATTTTCTAGAAAAAGGGAAGGAAAATCACTTTTAAACTGTGTAATAAATGTGGCATATTATGACAAATATATGTAATTATTATTCAAGGTTAGAGGGGATCTTTATTTTACCCACTTTCCAGAAACAGCAACAACAACAAAGACAAAATATATAAAACACATGTCTTTAAAATACCAGGTATCAGTGATATTTCAGAGGTAGAGAAAAAAATAGGTTAGCTTATTATGCCAGATTACAACCTGAGTTTTCAGGCTCTGACATAAGAAGGGTGAATTCAGATAGAACCCTATAGATTCTGTGAGTAGTGATGAAGATCACATTTTGAGGAAAATAAGGGAACTAGATACCAGGTTGTTATCAAGAGTTCAACAGAGTACTTACTGATCATTGAATACGTGTGAAGAAATCACCTGAGGATGAGAAAAAAATCATTGGAAGGGACTAGCAGAAACTTACCTGACACTCATACAGGAAATGGAAACAGGGCTATTCCCAACTTTCTGTGTGGAAAACCTCACAGTTAATGGGGTCTTAGATCTAGAAGTCAGCAATATCTTGCCTTAGCAGTGGAAAGAAATAGTTTTAGACTAAACACTATTTTGGTCCTGCTTCACAAATTTTAGAAGCAATACTTAAATGGACCAAACTGTCTAAAATCAAGCAAACAAACAAAAAACTGTAGCCAAAGATCAGGTAGGAATATAGAAAATTACTGGCAATCAAAAGGCAAAATTTGCAATTAAAAGGAGCAGAAAAACACAACTGGTAATAACGAAGAAAACTAAGCAATTCAATCCAAATAGGAACTGACAAAGAGATTAAAATTAGCAGATGAAAGTCAAGAAAATATTTACTATAAATATTTTATTTGTTCAAAAGCTTAGAAGTGACATGAACAGTATGACACATGAAAACAAAAGAAAGCTAAAATTGAATTTATATAGATAAAAATTACAGTGTCTAACATGAAACATGTACTGGATGGGCATAATGGCATACTCTATACTTGACATCATAACAATGAGAATGATTCAGAATGAAATATACATTAAAAATTTAATAATAATTATCAATAAGCTCGTGTGAAGTTCCAAGAGGTCAAATATGCATGTGGTTAGAGTCACTGAAGGAGAGAGGAAAAATTATTTATTTCATCAAATAATACTTGATAAAATGATTGTTGATGGTTTTCCAGTTTGATAAAAACTATAAAGCAATAGAGGTCAATGAAATCTGTTCATTTAAAAAAAAATGGACAAAATACTTTAATGAAATATTTACCAAAGACAAAATACAGAATGCACATGAAAAAGTATTAAGTAACATTAGACTTCAGGGAAATGCAGATAAAAACCATGAGATAATATTAGACACTAATTCAACTAGTTAAAATTAAAGGATCACTGTGAAGTGATATAGAGATTGTGGAGGAACTACTAATGAACAAGGAAATGATATACCCACTTTGGGGAAAAAATGATAATCCCTCCAAAAGTCAAGTATACATATACTATGTGAATGTGGCATTCCACTAGTAGGTATTTATTAAAAAGAAATTAAAGCATATTTCCATATAAGTCTTGAGGACTAACGTTTCTGTTCATAGCAGTCTTATTTCTAATGCCCTAGAGCATAAATAACCCAAATATACATAATCAACTGACTTCCTAGTGGCACTAGTTGTAAAGAACCCACCTGCCAACGCAGGAGACATAAGAGAGTTGGGTTCAGTCCCTAGGTCGGGAAGATCTCCTGGAGGAGAGCATGGCAACCCACTCAAATATTCTTGCCTAGAGAATTCTGTGGACAGAGAAGCCAGGCAGACTACAGTCCATGGGGTCACAAAGAGTCAGACATGACTGAAGCAATGCAGCACACATACATACATAATAGAGTGAATGGATAAACAAATGCTGATGTACTGATACAATATAATACTACAATAAGATAATTATTGACTTATGTACAGATGTGGAGGCATCTAAAAATAATTATGTGAAGAAAAAAATGTCAAATAAAAAAGAGGTCACATTGCATGATTTCACTTAAATACCTTCTAGATAATTTGATTTAACCTATCCTGCAGACACAGATTACTGGTCATTTGAGGATGGCAGGGGATGGGGATAACTATTTCCTGGGGAAAATAGCAACAAGAATACTCATCACCAGGTTTTCTTTCAAATGAAAATCACTGGCACTTATTTTAATGGAACCCAAGCATGTCAAATCTCCTGATAAATGAATTTATTATATCAAAATTTATTAAAAATGTAGCATACACCGTGACCATGAAGGGACAGAAAGACAAAAACAAAATGCTGCAGAAATACTAATTCTGACACAGTTCACATCCTACTTCCACTAAACCCAGGTCTGATTTGCTTCTCAGAGAGAATCCTGCCTCCACTTTCTTCCTTCTGTTCTTGCATACTTAACCAATACTCTTCCTTTCCCTGCATCTAGCCATGGCATTTTTAACTTTTCTTTTCTTATCTTCCCTGTGATTCACACTTGTGAATCCAGCTCATTTGTTCTGGCTACTCCTGTGCATTCCAGAGTCAAACCTCAGGACCCTCTAGAAAGGACGAGATTAGTTAGTGACAATACGTGATTTCACAGATTCCAGGTTATTCATCCAAATTTAAGTTAGAAAACTAAAGAAGTCAAAATCTATATTTAAATTTTTCCCCTTTGTCCAACGCTTTGCATCTAACAATTTGGGCCTGTTTAATTTATACTAACACACACTTTCAGGCGGCATGCAATAATAGAAAACAATCTACACTTAATCAGTGTTTTATTTTGTGTGCATCACATTCTGTGCTAAACCATCATCAGAAACTTTTATCAGATAATAATTATCATTTCTCTCATTTTACATAGGCATGCAAAAACAGAGGCATGGGGAGGTGAAGTAACTTGCCCACCCTGAAGAGAACAAGGCAACCTAACTCCATAGAATATACACATGTGGAACGTTCTGGGGAGAAAAGAGCTTATGCACAATATTCCAGAAATTCAGAGAAACAGGGAAAGATCTACATGATAGTCTTTATTTTCTTATTTCTTGTACTTAAAAGAATTATTTTAGACTTGTTTGGTCTTTGCAATTCCATCATCTAATGAAGAGGGCATGCGTGCTCAGTAGTGTCTGACTTGTTGTTACCCTATGGATTACTGTGGCCCACAGTCTCCTCTGTCCGTGGGATTCTCCAGGCAAGAATGCTGGAGTGAGTGCCATTTCCTCCTTCAGGGGGTCTTCCCCACCCAGAGATGGTACCCGAGTCTTGAGCATTGTTAGGCGGACATTTTACCAATGAGCCACCTGGGAAGGCCCTAGTGAAGAGAGATGAGTGAATAGGCATTGAGGTAGCGAGAAAAAAACAAGTAAATCCTCATTTATGAAACTGTTATTCAGTTCCAAGTGCTAATTCCAAAGAAAATTAAAGATGATAGGATAGAAACAAAACAAATAAACAAACAAACAAAAAACACGTGTGTTTGAGTACAAATGGCAGCTGCTGTATTCTTAAAACATGAAAGCAGAAGAACGGTGATTTTTGAGACATCCACCAAATAAATTTGGGTGCTAGCCAATTGAGAAAGCAATAGAGAGCAATAATTTGAAAAGTCCTTGCCTTTCAAAACTACTACCTCACTTAAAAGATTATTATTATCTAGAAGAACAGCATACACACCAGAAACTTGATGGAAATAATTAAAATTCCTGGTTACCATGGTTGCTTTTTTGTATCACGGGTCATATGAGAAGGTTAAAGTCAGCTGAAAGTAGAGAGCAGAGCTCAATGGCCCTGATTCAGTGGCAACTTTGAAAAGATATGGAGGCTTTAAAAAAAAGTCATCATAATTCTCTGAATTGCAGGTATTTTTTCTTTCGGCAGCCTGCCAATGCTCTTTCATGCCAGTGAAAGTAAGCTGTGTGTGCTACTTTTTGATGGTATCACCCATGATAAACTTTAAATGGTAAGGAAGTTCATTTCAGATACAAATCTGAGGCTAACTTATCTAACATATCTGGTCAGAAAATCTTGCTGTAAATCTTTCAAAAACAAGATGACTTGTGAGATTTTTAGTAATCCTGGATTGTGTCTGGGAAGAAAATGTGACACAAGCAGCTGTCTCTATGGTTTCAGCTAAAGCTAGAAAATGCAGGACCCAGGGAAATATAAATCCACCTACAAGAAAGAATATCAAGTTTTCGCTGAGTCTGTAATGGAAGAAGGATTAAAATATGTGTGCTTAGTGAAGTTAAAATTTTATTTGGTTTAAGGAGTTTCCACTCTTACTAAATTCACTGCATGTAGTATTAGAATTTCAAGGCTGAAAATAGGAATAATTGAAACCCATTATGATTATTGCTTTTTTCAAAATCAAGATCTGATCTACAGTGTTATTTTCTAGAGGAGGTGAATAAAAAGGTAGCACTTAGTTTAAAAGTGCCACTTGATCCTTCTAGTGATCTAGGTAGGCTAACTGGACCAAAAGAAGAGGGGCTAGTCTCAAAAACTAAAGCTGAAACAGGACATTTTCAAAGAGTGAACTTACTGTGTGCTATTTTTCCTTTTGTATTACAGTTACTTGGCATAACTGACTTTTAAAGAAGAGCTCAATTTGGAGGTATAATAAAAATGAATGCTTTAGGAATACTGAATAATAATCGGCTATAGTAGTAGTAGTGACAATCACTTAGTCATGTCCAAATCTTCGCAACCCATGGACTGTAGTCTGTCAGTCTCCTCTGTCCATGGGATTCTACAGGCAAGAATAACTGGCCATAACATACTCAAATTCTTTGGAGATAATCTTTTAAATGCTAAAATATAGCTTTGCCAACATATATGGGCTTCCCTCTCCAAGAGAAAAGCAAAAATTTAAAGGTCCCATGCTCAGCTTTTAGAGTTATTAAATAATCACGAACAAGAGTTTTTCTTCCTCCCATATCTTGTTGAGATAGTTCAAACAAACACTAAATTTCTCTTGACTTCACTTTAGCCATCTATAAAATGAGGGGGTTGGAGTAGATTGTCTCTGTGTCTTGTAACTGTAAAATTACATGTCCTAAATTAATTCTCCATTTTTTCCACTTCCTCCTACTGACATGAAGACCTTAAAAAATGAGTAGTACTTACTGTATGTTAGGCCATTTAATATTATTCATGAAAATAGATACAATAAAATTCTCAGCTTTTTTAAAATTCAGTTTTACAGATAAGGATATTGAAGCCCTATAAGTTTGATACCTTGTCCAGCCTCATATAGATAATTAAGCCTAGGACAGCAATTTAGTTTCAGGTTGATTTGAATAAAAATCTCATATACTTCCACTGACTATATCATATCTTAGTTAATAATATTTAATACATTTGGCATTTCAAAAGTCCTTTTAAAATATTGATAATCATGCTTTGTAATTATATTCTTTGAACCTAATATACTTGAGGGATTTAAAAGATTTTGTGGACCTCTGCTAAAGAATCATAATGTTGACTCGAAGAAAGGAAATGGAAGATAAAAGAGACTGTGACAGATAAGTAAAATGTATAAAAACAAGTTAACCTAGACTTAATAGCCCGACCCATCACATTCTCTAATACACACAGGTTTATATTTGAAAGAAGCTAACTGTCAAGGTCCATGTAAAATGACGGCATAAGGATTAAGCGATATAGAACTTATCTAAGGGCATAAGCTTGTTAAGGTTCAGAAGTAAATGCTCCCCAAAGACAGATTCATGTCAATGTATGCCAAAACCAATAGAGTACTGTAAAGTAAAATAAAATAAAATGGAAGCTCTAAAAAAAAAAAAAAGAATTATAAGTAATAATAATAGCATAATTCTGGACCATAAAATGGTGCAGTTTGTTCCACCCTGCCACAAGGAGATGATTAGATAATGGATTAAAGAAATCAAATTATCATTATCAATATCCATAGCATTCCTGGAGGAAATCCAGGTTCAATAAGGAGAAGAAATAGATATCAATGTTATATTTTTTTTAAGGAAGGAGGGATTGAATATAAGGGGTATTAACATTTAGTATTAAATAAGATTTTAAATATTTAGAAGAATAATAGAAATATTGTTATTTAAATAAGACCCATTGCCTTTCTGTACATTTGTCTGTCTGTGTGGCATGCTCTAAATTCACATATATATATATTTTTTGTATATATAACTTTTAGTTGCCACTATATATTATGTTTAGGGTATGAGCTTTAGTTATTATTAATTTTTTGTCTTAGGACCTTAATTTACATCTAGCTTTGATACATTTAGTAAATAATTTAATAATGATTTCCTTAATGAAAATGAATTACAACACAAAAAGAAAGTGTCCAACATAAAAAATATTGCAGAAAAGAAGTTGCCATTGTTAACATTTTGTTTCCATTCATGTGTATCAGTTTCCTACTGAAATAATGGTGATATGTAGGAAAATATCCCAAATCTTAATGTCTTAAAAGAAAAAAAACATAACTTGGTGACTTTTCTCAGGTTAGGTGAATGTGATTGCTCTAGACTGAGCAGAGATGGGTCTGATTACAATAAGCTCTGGGCTGAGTCTCATTTAACTCCAAGTTTCTGCCATGTACTTTCATCTAGCAGGTTACATAATGCATGTCCTTATCATGATAGCATGCTTCCCAGAAGACCCTAGTGGTAAAGAAACCATCTGCTAATGCAGGAGACATAAAAGATGTTGGTTCGATCCCTGGGTTGGGAAGATCCCCTGGGACAGGGCGTGGTAGCACACTGCAGTATTCTTGCCTGGAGAATGCCAAGGGCAGAGGAGCCTCCATGTGGCTGCACAGAGTTGGACATACCTGAAGCAACTGAGCACACATGCACACATCATGACAACAGAAGCACAAGAGGGACAAGCAGAAATGGGATTCCTTCCAAAGAAATCACACACTGTCATTTTCATCCATAGTCTATTGACCAACAAGGTCAACCCCTACACTCTTTTTTTTCCAATATAAATTTCATAAAGTTTAGCAAGAGTTTCATTTTGTCAAGTTTAATATAGCTGGAATCTCTAAATATGTATCTTTAAATTAAATTCAAGGAAAATGTTTTACAATTTCCATTAATAAATCTTTTGATTGTAAGATAAGCTATTTTTTAATGTATTTTTCCTTTTGAATAGACAAAATGATACATTATTTCAATAAACCATGTCCTTCTATTGGAAGGAGACTCCCATAAACATAGTGAATGTATGAGAATATGGTATCATCATCCTGTAAAGTTAATAATCAAGTCATCCTTCTATGGTAGCAATGATTATAAATGTTCCAGTTTTACTGGCAATGTTAACTTTAAATATGTGAAGTCATCTGTGCTATTTTTCCATGATGTGAGCTATAGTTCTTTTCCTAAGGGCTTGCCACAGACTTTTTTTTTTTTTTAATCTCTCAGTACATGTATGTCCAAACTCAGATTATAAAGAATTTGGTTGACTGAAATTAAAAACTACTTGAAATGACTAGAAGTTTATTTTTACATGTAGCTATTAGCTCACCTTTTTAAGAGTAGTCTGCATTGTAGGAAGAAAAGTTTTGAAAACAAATGAAACT
This sequence comes from Oreotragus oreotragus, assembly GCA_006410675.1. Lineage (NCBI taxonomy): Eukaryota > Metazoa > Chordata > Mammalia > Artiodactyla > Bovidae > Oreotragus > Oreotragus oreotragus. The sequence goes on along the minus strand of SJYX01002878.1, from coordinate 4,354 downwards.
TATCTAGATGGAAATTTCTATATACTGAAAGTGAAAGTAAGTGTGTGTTTTATTCCTCTTCTCTTTTTGAATAAGCTGGAATTATATTTTACTAAGATCATGGCATCCAGTCACATCATTGCATGGCAAATAGATGGAGAAACAGTGGAAACAGTGACAGGCTTTATTTTTTGGGCTCCAAAGTCCCTGCAGATAGTAACTATAGCCATGAAATTAAAAGACATTTGCTCCTTGGAAGAAAAGCTATGGCCAACCTAGACAGCATATTAAGAAGAAGAGACATTACTTTACCACAACGGTCCATCTAGTCAAAGCTATGCTTTTACCAGTAGCTATGTATGGATGTGCAAATTGACAATAAACAAAACTGAGTATGTAAGAATTGATGGTTTTGAACTGTGGTGTTTGAGAAGACTCTTGAGAGTCCCTTGGACTGCAAGCAGATCAAAAAAGTCAATCCTAAAGGAAATCAGTCCTGAATATTCATTGGAAGGACTGATGCTGGAGCTGAAAATCTAATATTTTGGCCACCTGATATGAAGAATTGACTAATTTGAAAAGACCCTGATGCTGGGAAAGATTGAAGGCAGGAGTAGAAGGGGACAGTAGAGGATGAGATGGTTGGATGGTACCAAAGACTCAATGGCCATGAGTTTGAGCAAGCTCCCCGAGTTGGTTATGGACAGGGAAGCCTGGCATACTGCAGTCCAAGGAGTAGCAAAGAGTCACACGTGACTGAGTGACTGAACTGACTGATATTTTATAATAAAAATATTTTGTTGTTCACTAATTTTTACTAATGTTCACTAAATTTCCTCTCTACTTAGTTTTTCATTTTATTTATTATTCAACGTGTGTTTGTTAATCACTCTGTTGTGTCCAGCTCTTTGTGTCCCTTTGGACTGTAGCCCTGCCAGGTTCCTCTGTCCATGGGATACTCCAGGCAAGAATGTGTAGTGGATTGCTATGCTCTCCTCCAAGATTATTCAATGTACAGATCGTAATTTACTGAAAAATCATATTCCTATTCCTTAAGATAAGTCTGGAAATGAAAACATTAAAAATAAGGCAAATTTTTACGTAAGTGAAAGTCATTCAGTCGTGTCCAGCTGTTTGCAACTCAGTGGACGATACAGTCCATGGAATTCTCTAGGCCAGAATACTGGAGTGGGTAACCTTTCCCTTCTCCAGGGGATCTTCCCAACCCAGGGATAGAACCAAGGTCTCTGCATTGCAGGGGGATTCTTTACCAACTGAACTATCAAGGAAGCCCTANCATGGAATTCTCTAGGCCAGAATACTGGAGTGGGTAACCTTTCCCTTCTCCAGGGGATCTTCCCAACCCAGGGATAGAACCAAGGTCTCTGCATTGCAGGGGGATTCTTTACCAACTGAACTATCAAGGAAGCCCTATTATTTAGTAGTGGTTTACACTAAATCCTGTCCTACTCTTGCAGCCCAAACCTCATGGACTATACCCCACCAGGCTCCTCTGTCCGTGGGATTCTCCAGGCAAGAATATTGGAATGGGTTGCCATTTCCTTCTCTAGGGAATATTCCCAACCCAGGAATTGAATCAAGGTCTCCTGCATTGTAGACAGATTCTTTATAGACTGAGCTACAAGGGAAGTGTGACGGTGTCTTAGTCCATTCAGGATGCTATAACAAATTACCACAAACTGAAAGGCTTATACAATGACAGAGGTTTCTCACATTGAAGGAGTTTGCAAGTCCAAGATCAGGGTGCCAGCATGGTCAGTGAAGGGGTCTCTTTCAGATTCAGGAATCTCAGTTGTATCCTCACATGGCAGAAGGGAGTTAGGGACCCTGTAAGGAATCCTAGAGCTACTACACGTCCAAGGTAAGAGAAACCCAAGTAAGATGGTAAGTGTTGCGACAGGAGGGCAGACACACAGAAACCATAATCAAAGAAAACTAGCCAATCTGATTGCACGGACTATAGCCTTGTCTAAATCAGTGAAACTAAGTCATGTTGTGTGGGGCCACCCAAAATGGACGGGCCTTGGTGGAGAGGTCTGACAGAATGTGGTCCACTAGAGAAGGGAATGCCAAACCACTTCAGTATTCTTGCCTTGAGAACCTCGTGAACAGTATGAAAAGGGAAAATGAAAGGATACTAAAAGAGGAATGCCCTAGGTTGGTAGGTGCCCAATATGTGACTGGAGATCAGTGGAGACATACTCCAGAAAGAATGAAGGGATGGAGCCAAAGCAAAAGCAACACACAGTTGTGGATGTGACTTGTGATAGAAGCAAGGTCTAATGCTGTAAAGAGCAATATTGCATAGGAATCTGGAATGTCAGGTCCATGAATCAAGGAAAATTGGAAGTGGTCAAACAGGAGATGGCAAGAGTGAACATCGACATTCTAGGAATCAGTTAACTAAAATGGACTGGAATGGGTGAATTTAACTCAGATGACCATTGTATCTACTACTGTGGGCAGGAATCCCTTAGAAGAAATGGAGTAGCCATCATGGTCAACAAAAGAGTCCTAAATGCAGTACTTGGATGCAGTCTCAAAAACGACAGAATGATCTCTGTATGTTTCCAAGGCAAACCATTCAATATCACGATAATCCAAGCCTNTCATGGTCAACAAAAGAGTCCTAAATGCAGTACTTGGATGCAGTCTCAAAAACGACAGAATGATCTCTGTATGTTTCCAAGGCAAACCATTCAATATCACGATAATCCAAGCCTATACCCCAAGCAGTAACACTGAAGAAGCTGACGTTGAATGGTTCTATGAAGATCTACAAGACCTTTTACAATTAACACCCCCCAAAAATGTCCTTTTCATTATAGGGGACTGAATGCAAAACTAGGAAGTCAAGAAACACCTGGAGTAACAGGCAAATTTGGTGTTGGAGTATGGAATGAAGCAGGGCAAGGACTAATTGAGTTCTGCCAAGAGAACGCACTAACAATTAACACCCCCCAAAAATGTCCTTTTCATTATAGGGGACTGAATGCAAAACTAGGAAGTCAAGAAACACCTGGAGTAACAGGCAAATTTGGTGTTGGAGTATGGAATGAAGCAGGGCAAGGACTAATTGAGTTCTGCCAAGAGAACGCACTAGTCATAGCAAACACCCTCTTCCAACAACACAAGAGAAGCCTCTACACATGGACATCACCAGATGGTCAACAATGAAATCAGATTGATTATATTATTTGCAGCCAAAGATTGAGAAGCTATATACCATAGGAAAAAGACGACCAGGAGCTGATTGTGGCTCAGATCATGAACTCCTTATTGCCAAGTTCAGTTCAGTTCAGTCACTCAGTCATATCTGACTCTTTGCAACCCTATGAACTGCACCACGCAAGGCCTCCCTGTCCATCACCAATACACGGAGGTTCACTCAGATTCACATTCATCAAGTCAGTAATGCCATCCAGCCATCTCATCCTCTGTCGTCCCCTTCTCCTCCTGCCCCCAATCCCTCCCAGCATCAGAGTCCTTTCCAATGAGTCAACTCTTCACATCAGGTGGCCATAGAACTGGAGTTTCAGCTTTAGCATCATTCCTTCCAAAGAAATCCCAGGGCTGATCTCCTTAAGAATGGACTGGTTGGATCTCCTTGCAGTCCAAGGGACTCTCAAGAGTCTTCTCCAACACCACAGTTCAAAAGCATCAATTCTTCGGCGCTCAGCTTTCTTCACAGTCCAACTCTCACATCCATACATGACCACAAGAAAAACCATAGCCTTGATTAGACGGATCTTAGTCGGCAAAGTAATGTCTCTTCTTTTGAATATACTATCTAGGTTGGTCATAACTTTTCTCTCAAGAAGTAAGTGTCTTTTAATTTCATGGCTGCAATCACCATCTGCAGTGATTTTGGAGCCCCCAAAAAAGAACTCTGACACTGTTTCCACTGAAAAAGCATCAATTCTTCGGCGCTCAGCTTTCTTCACAGTCCAACTCTCACATCCATACATGACCACAAGAAAAACCATAGCCTTGATTAGACGGATCTTAGTCGGCAAAGTAATGTCTCTTCTTTTGAATATACTATCTAGGTTGGTCATAACTTTTCTCTCAAGAAGTAAGTGTCTTTTAATTTCATGGCTGCAATCACCATCTGCAGTGATTTTGGAGCCCCCAAAAAAGAACTCTGACACTGTTTCCACTGTTTCCCCATCTATTTGCCATGAAGTGATGGGACTGGATGCCGTGTTCTTCATTTTTTGAATGTTGAGCTTGAAGCCAACTGTTTCATTCTACACTTTCCCTTTCATCAAGAGGCTTTTTTTTTATGCATAATATTTCCTTTATTTTTCCTTTTCTAATAGTCTAAAGACATTCATTGAGCACACAACAAAAA
>SJYX01002877.1:0-16197 GCA_006410675.1 Oreotragus oreotragus | reverse complement strand
TTCTGCAAATCATTAAACACTTTAATAAAAGTTGTAATATAAATAAAAAATGAGTACACATGACACCACGATGCTATAAACTTGGAACGTGAAACATCTGATATATAGATAGTGTCCTGGAAAGTAAGTATAACTACAAAACGTTTTCTTTACCTAAAATATAAACAATGTCCTAACTACCATATCAGTAGGCAAATTAGAAATGTATAACTTACTAATAATATATTAGCAGCAATTATAACTTAAATGACACACACCAGGAACTATACTTATACATAATAAAATAACTTCATTATAAAATAGGAATATTTTACTTATAAAGCATTTTATATATATGTTCATGTGCTATGATAGCTATAGATTCAAATCTAAGCATTTTAGGCAATAATAATATTTATTTCAATATATGGGGTACAAATATAGCTTATCATATTATGAGTATTATTAAATTTCTTTATGTGCTCACAGATTCACCCAAATTCACATGTTAAGTGCAATAAACATAATTTTTAATCATCTTAGGGAAAGACTGAAATTGCTGGGTGGACATTTTAAATAAAGTCATACACCATCCCACAGAATCTCAGGCAATCAGTAGTGAAATATCTCAAGTTCAAATATTAGATAGACAAACACCTTTCAAAATTTTAATTGTTACCCAACTTATTATAGCAGGGAAATGACTTTTTTCTGATAAAGAGGTTAAGTATTTAGCTAGAAAGTTAATTTTAAGATTATATACTTTTAACCCACCATCAAAGCTTACAAGGTTGTTTCATTTGCTAGAGCTTTAAATGTCATGAAGCAGTACCCTTTATTTCATTTAGGATGTTAAGTTTGATTCTAATTTTAAGCTCCCATTTCCCTCCTGTTCTAAAATTAATTCATACAAATCCCCGATTAATAATAAAAGGGCTTGCCATCAGTATTCAAAGCCCAGCCTGAGTTGTCATGGCTGAAAGGGCAGAAATCTGCTTGGAGCAATGAGAGAACCCAACTGAATTCAGGGTGTCTCAGTCTATGAATGTGTAAGCACTTCATCTGTTCATGGAAACTCAATGTTCTGGCAGGCTGGGGGTGAAGGTAGCTGCATGGGTGACACACTGGAAGACCTGGGAAACTACTGTATCAATCTCACTAAATGAGGGACGCAAGGCATTTTACAAGGCTTTCTTTCATTTTCACACATAAAAAGCGGCATTGTTTAGTAAGCCGTTTGTGTTCTAGACATGTATTTGATCCCTATTACTGCTGTCCAGTGATCTCTGCAGAGGTCACATGTGAATTTAACTATTTTATAAAAGAAGGTGTTGCAAGTCAGAACATAACACGAGCAGGGCAGACTGGAAACTGATTATCCTTCTTAAATCCAGTGGTGAAAAGAACACGCTCTCAGAACTACAGTTCACTCTTCTAGACTCAGCAGTTGTATGTATTTGAACAAGTAACATGTACATATCTGAAGCAGTTCTTGTCTGAAAAATAAGGATAACCTTTCAGAGCTGTTGTGAAGACAACATGGTAAAAAAAAATAATGAAAGCACCTTACAGACTTGTGAATGTGGTGAAAGTGCTCTGTGAACTGTAACCCACACTGTATAAAATAGTCTTATTTGAAAGACGAAGAATTCTAATAGGGACCATATAGTACACACACAATCAATTCCAGTGAAAAAGTGACCTTGAAAGGTTAAGTGGGCTTCTGGTTTCCAGTTTCACATATAAAGAGCTAGAAAGTTGCCACTCCACCTTAACAACAAACAAAAAGCTGAAGAGACTGAAAAATCAATGATTCTTCTTGGATCCATAAGAGACGGGAGTCTCAGGGGAAACCACTGCCCCTGAGACTAGAGAGAGGTGAGCCCGACAGCCTGGCACAGCCTTACAAGTGGAAACCACCCGGGGAGCCAGTCCAGGTAGGAGTACCTGGCTATGACTGATAAACCGCCGGAGGCTCAGTGCAGACAACTCTGAGGGTTAAAACTCCAAAGGCATCTACTCAACTCCTCCAAACACACTCCCCTAATAATGTGAGATTTACCTCCAGGAGCATGACCAGGTTCTCTGACAATAAATGTCATGCTTCGGGTAGCGGAAAGGGGAATGATCCATTCTGAAATAGGCCCTGAAAAGGCCAGCCTTTAGAGGAAAAGGTTAACCAGCACCTAACCTGTTGGAGTATTATCAGAGTCTAACTGACCTGGGGAAAGGGAAATAGCCACCTCCAGTCCACTCTAGCCATTTTGTCCCGTTCAAAGAGGGATTAAAAAAAGAAGAGAGAGAAACATTAGTGAGAGTCCCAGTTCAGAGACGCAGGCTCACTACAGAACTGAGACTGAATGGTAGGACCACAGAACACTTTCTCTCCCCAACCCCTTACCAGCACATTCAGTCAGTTCAGTTCAGTCGCTCAGTTGTGTCCGACTCTTTGTGACCCCATGAACTGCAGCACGCCAGGCTTCCCTGTCCATCACCNATGGTAGGACCACAGAACACTTTCTCTCCCCAACCCCTTACCAGCACATTCAGTCAGTTCAGTTCAGTCGCTCAGTTGTGTCCGACTCTTTGTGACCCCATGAACTGCAGCACGCCAGGCTTCCCTGTCCATCACCAACTCTTGTAGCTTACTCAAACTCATGTCCATTGAGTTGGTGATGCCATCCAACCATCTCATCCTCTGTCGTCCCTTTCTCCTCCCATCTTCAATCTTTCCCAGTATCAGGGTCTCTTCAAATAAGTCAGTTTTTCGCACCAACACATTACTAAGGGCCTATTTAGAGCAGTTTCTTTTATCTGGTATATCACATCCAGCTATCAATAAAATTACATGGCAAACCACAAGGCAAAAATATCCACCATTTGAAGAGACAGAATAAGCATCAGAATGAAACAGGGTAGAGATGTTGGAATTATCAGGTGGAGAATTTAAAACAACAATGATTAATATGCTAATGGCTCTAATATACAAAGCTGGCAGTGTGCAAGAACAGATGGACAGGGACTTCCCTGGTGGTCCGGTGGTTAAGAATCCACCTTGCAATTCAGAGAATGTGGCTTCCCGATCTCTGGCCGGGAAACCAAGATACCACTTGCTGCGGAGGAACTAAGGCCCTGTGCCACAATTAGAGAGTCCATGCACTGCAACAAAAGATCCTGAATAATGCAGTGAAGATACTGTGTGCCACCATTATGACCCAAGGCAACCAAATAGATAACTATCTAAAAAAAGAAAAAGAACAGATGGACAATGTAAGCAGAGAAGTGGAAATCCAAATAAAGAACCATAAAGAAATGCTAGAGATTAAAAAAAAAAAATAAGCCCATTGCAAGAGAAATTAAAAATGCCTGTGACAGGCTTATTGGTATACCAGAAATGGCTGAAGAAAGAATCTCTGAGTTAGAAGATGTATCAATAGAATCCTTGAAAACTTAAAAGCAAAGAGAACAAAGACAGGAAACAACAATAAGAAAAAACAAAACAGAATATCCAAGGCCTGTGGGACGAATGCAAAAGATGTAATGTATGCACAGCTGGGGATACCAGAAGGAGAACAGAAAGGCACACAAGAAATACCTGAAACAGAAACTGTACTTCCTCAAATTAATGCCAGATGTCAAGCCACAGATCCAGGAAGCTCAGAGAACACCAAGCTAGATAAACACTTCACAAACTACACTACGCATATCATTTTCAAATTACAGAAAATCAAAGATAAAGAAAAATCCTGAAGGAAGCCAAAGGAAAAAAAAATACATGGCTTATAGAGAAAACAAAGATAAGATTACGTCAGATTTCTCTTCTGAAACCATGCACGCAAGAAGAGTGGAGTGACATTTAAAGTGTTGAGGAAAAACCCCTGCCAACCTAGAATTCTGTATCCTGAGAAACCATCCTTCAAAAGTGAAGGAGAAGTAAAGACTGTCTCCAAGGGCAACCACTATAAAAGGTTAGAAAAAGCATAACTGATATGCTAAGAGGGGAAAGAAAATGGAATATTAAATGCTCACTCACAAATAGCAAGAAAAGAGAGGAAGACAAAAACAGGAACAAAGAAAAGGGCAAATACCAAAAACAGTAACCAATGTGGTAAATATTAATCCAATTATATCACTAATCACTTTGAATGTCAGTGGCCTACATGTATCAATTAAAAGACAGATTGTCAGAATGGATCAAAAACCCAACCCAACAATATGCTATTAAAAAAACCCCCTACTTTAAATATGCAAACAAATATAAAGTAAATGTTAACTACCATGCTAACACACAAGAAAGCAGGGTAGCTATATTAATTTTAGTCAGAGCAAACTTAAAGAAAGTTATATGTAATAAAGAACGGCATTAGATAATGATAAAGAGGTCAGTTCTCCAAGACATAAAAATTCTTAACTCTATGTACCTAACAAAAGAATCTCATTCATGGATGGTAGGAATACAAGATGGTACGGACATTTTGGAAGAAAATTTGATGGGTTTCTTATAAAACTAAATATACTCTTACAATATGATCTAGAATTCATACTTCTCCTTATTTACCCAAAGGTACTAAAAACTTAGGTCCACACAAAATCTGCACATGGCTATTTATAGCAGCTTTATTCATAACTACCGAAACTCAGAGGCAGCCAAGGACAGTCCCTCAGGAAGTGAACGGATAAATTGTGGAACATCTAGACAATGGAATATTCTTGGATGCTAAAAGGAAATGTCAATACAGAAATCAGATTGATTATATTCTTTGGAACTGAAGATGGAGAAGCTCTATATAGTCAGCAAAAACAAGACTGGAAGCTGACTGTGGCTCAGATCACAACTCTTTATGGCAAAATTCAGACTTAAATTGAAGAAAGTAGGGAAAACCACTACACCATTTAGATATGACCTAAATCAAATCCCTCAGGATTATATGGTGGAAGTGACAAGTAGATTCAAGGGATTAGACCTGGTAGGGTGCCTGAAGAACTATGGACAGAGGTTAGTAACATTTTATAGGAGGCGGTGATCAAGACCATCCCCAAGAAAAAGAAACACAAAAAGGCAAAATGGTCGACTGAGGAGGCCTTACAAATAGCTGAGAAAAGAAGAGAAGCTGAAGGCAAAGGAGAAAAGGAAAGATACANGATTAGACCTGGTAGGGTGCCTGAAGAACTATGGACAGAGGTTAGTAACATTTTATAGGAGGCGGTGATCAAGACCATCCCCAAGAAAAAGAAACACAAAAAGGCAAAATGGTCGACTGAGGAGGCCTTACAAATAGCTGAGAAAAGAAGAGAAGCTGAAGGCAAAGGAGAAAAGGAAAGATACACCCATCGGAATGCAGAGTTCCAAAGAACAGCAAGGAGAGATAAGAAAGCCTTCTTAAGTGAACAATGTACGGAAATAGAGGAAAATAATAGAATGGGAAAGACTAGAGACCCCTTCAAGAAAATTAGAGATACCAAGGGAACATGTCATACAAAGATAGTCACGATAAAGGACAGAAGTGGTATGGACCTAACAGAGGCAGAAAATATTAAGAAGAGGTGGCAAGAATACACAGAACAACTATACAAAGAATGTCTTAATGACCCAGACAATCACGATGGTGTGATCACGCACCTAGAGCCAGTGGAATGTGAAGTCAAGTGGGCCTTGAGAAGCATTACTACAGACAAAGTTAGTGGAGGTGATGGAATTCCAGCCCAGCTATTTCAAATCCTAAAAGACGAAGCTGTGAACGTGCTGCACTCAATATGTCAGCAAATTTGGAAAACTCAGCAGTGGCCACAGGACTGGAAAAGGTCAGTTTTCACTCCAATCCCAAAGAAAGGCAATGACAAAGAATGTTCAGACTGCTACACAATTGCACTTATTTCACATGCTAGCAAGGTCTTGCTCAAAATCCTTCAAGCTAGGCTTCAACAGTAGATGAATTGAAAACTTCCAGATAAACAAGCTGGATTTAGAAAAGGCAGAGTAACCAGAGGTCAAATTGTCAACAACCACTGGATCATAGAAAAAGCAAGGGAATTCCAGAAAACATCTCCTTCTGCTTCACTGACTACACGAAAGCCTTTGACTGTGTGGATCACAACACACTGTGGAAAATTCTTAAAGAGAATTACCTACCTTAAGTTACCTCCCTCCCTCCTGAGAAACCTGTATGCTGGTCAAGAAGCAACAGTTAGAACTGGAGATGGAACAACAAACAGGTTCAAAATTGAGAAAGAAGTACATCAAAATTATATATAGTCACGCTGTTTATTACTTATATGCAGAGTATATCATGTGAAATGCTGGGCTGGAAGAAGCTCAAGCTGGAATCAAGACTGCCAGGAGACATACCAATAGCCTCGGACATGCAGATGACACCACTCTAATGGCAGAAAGTGGAACTAAAGAGCCTCTTAATGAAGGTGGAAGAGGAGAGCGAAAAAACTGGCTTAACACTCAACACTCAAAAAACGAAGATCAGGGCATCCAGTCCCATCACCTCATGGCAAACAGATGGGGAAAAATGGAAACAGTGACAAGACTTAATTTTCTTGGGTTCCAAAATCTCTGCGGACAGTGACTGCAACCATGATGTTAAAGGACGCCTGCTTCTTGGAAGACAAGCTATGACAAACTTAGACAGTGTATTAAAAAGCAGAGACCTCACTTTGCTGACAAAGGTCCATATAGTCAAAGCTATGGTTTCTGCAGTAGTCATGTACGGATGTGAGAGTTGGACCATAGAGAAGGCTGAGCACCGAAGAACTGATGCTTTCAAACTGTGGTGCTGGAGAAGATTCTTGAAAGACCCTTGGACTGCAAGGAGATCAAACCAGTCGATCCTAAAGGAAATCAACCCTGAATATTCACTGGAAGGACTGATGCTGAAGCTGAAGCCCTAATACTCTCGCTACCTGATGCTAAGAGCCCACTCAGAAAAGACCCTAATGCTGGGAAAGACTGAGGGCAGAAGGGGACAACAGAGGACGAGATGGTTGAATGGCATCATCGACTCAATGGACGTGAGTTTGAGCACAGTCATGGGACAGTGAAAGACAGGGGAGCCTGGAGTGCTGCAGTCCATGGGGCCACAAAGAGTTGGACACAACTGAGCGACTGAACAACAGAAAAGAAAATGAGCTATCAAACCATCAAAAGATATGGAGGAAACTCAAATTATTACTAAATGAAAGAAGCCAATCTGAAAAGACTGCTGCTGCTGCTGCTAAGTCGCTTCAGTCGTGTCCGACTCTGTGTGACCCCATAGACAGCAGCCCATTGGGCTCCGCCATCCCTGGGATTCTCCAGGCAAAAACACTGGAGTGGGTTGCCATTTCCTTCTCCAGTAGATGAAAGTGAAAAGTGAAAGTGAAGTTGCTCAGTCGTATCCGACTCAGCGACCCCATGGACTGCAGCCTACCAGGCTCCTCCGTCCATGGGAGTTTCCAGGCAAGAGTACTGGAGTGGGATGCCATTGCCTTCTCCGCTTAAAAGACTACATATCGTATAATTCCAACTATATGGCATTTTGTAAAAGGCAAAACTGTGGAGACAAGAAAAAGATCAGTGGTTGCCAGGGCAGCAGGAGATACAAATAGGCAAGACATAGGACTTTTAGGGTCATGAAAATACTCTGTATGATACTGTAATGATGAATATGTCATTATACATCTGTCCAGATACATAGGATGTACAGCACCAAGAGTGAGCCCTAAAGTAAATTATGGAGTTTGGGTGATTATGATATATTAATGCACATCCTTGGTTTTAATAAAAATGTACCATATATACCTTCTTCTCAAGTTTATTATAAAACCTGAAACTATTCTGCTCTTAAAAAATTTTTTTTAAGTTTTAGAAAAAAGAATTAAGTGATTTACTCATTATATCATCATCCTTCATTCATATTATTCACTAAGGACAATTAAGACATTTATTGATGTCTTGGTGTATGTTTCAGGTACTAAGTCCTTTATATACATTAACTCATTTAATACGACATTTCTGACACAGGTACTATTCTCATTTTACACATTAGGGAACTGAGACAGAATAAACCTGAGAAAGGTCATATAGCTAGGAAGTAACAGTACTAGTCCTTGACCCCAGGTCGTCCAGCTCGTCACCATTATACATACTGTTTCTGCTTATCCATTCATTCTATCATTCATTAATTCACAATTCATCAAATCTTTATTGAGCATGTGGGATATGTCAAGAGCTCTGACAGAAACATTTTCAACAAGGAAGTTCTCCAAACATTTACCTTTCCCAGGAAACTACTGAAGGAAATGCTCCCTCAAAACTAGGAAATGAATAAAAGAGGAAGCTACAGGAGGAGACACTCCAACAAAACAGAAGTAAACAATAAAAGGTGAAGACCTACGGTCCAGAAAACAGAAAAATCCAGAAGAAAGGGGAAGAGAATTCCGAGGACAGTGGTAAAACGTAATGCTAGAATGACATCTGTGCGAGAGGCTGAGAGAGCAACCAGTCCAGACTAGAGATGAAGGAGGAGGAATGAAGGAAGGAAGGTTTCAGAGGGATACTCCTAAAGGAAAAAAAAGGAAAAACATGGGATCGACTGCATGAGAAGACCTCTATTGGGCAAATTGAGGGAAGAGTTAATAGGAACATAGAAGACCAAGAAAAGTATAAAAGCAAATAAAGAGGCCACTATTAACTTTAAGGAAAACAAGATGCTGTACCATGGAATGTAGACAGCATTATTCATGGATTACATAATTTATTCACTCACTTTCTACCTTTGCCTTGCTTCCCTGTAATCAGAGCAGACTTCCTATTACACTGACCTGGGTCTTGGCCTTGTGACTTGTTTTAGACAAAGGAAAACAGGGAGGCGTGACGCACACTACAGTCAAGGGAAGCTCTGAATGTGTCTGTGGGATCTGGTTCTGTCTGCCCCACCTAGGGTCTATCCGCTGGGATGAGACCCCAAATGAGAACAGGGGAAATCAAGATGATCTGAGCACAAACTAGGCTCGTAGAACCCAGCAGAGTCGCAACTGGCTCCAAGCCTTCTGAAACATGAACAATACATAAATGTTAGCTACTGAAATTTTTCTTTTTTTGCTATAGCAAAAGTTGACTGATACATATAGTACAGTCCATAGCTCAGCAAACAATATTTACAGTCATAATAATATAGTTACATTATAACCATATTATAATTGGCTATATTCCATAATTATAATTTGTAACAATAATAAAAAAACATTGATACAATAGAGATTCAAGAAGAAAACTGAAACTAAAAGCTGTGATCATAGCTTTTGTTAAGAGAGTGAGGAGAGAGAGATGGGACCAGTATCACTGGTCCTCCTCTACTGTAGAATTACAGTCTTACATTTTCAGTTCCAGATGTCTGTGAAGACATATTACAGGAAAGATGTTGCTAAAAGTGAGATAATATTAAAGGCTAACCTGTACAGAGAGCTCTCATTTAATACAGAAGTCAATTATCTACTCTACACATTATCTATGATCACCGCATGTCTTCTTCCTAACACTTGCCACCTTTGACTGAAGATGGTCGTTTCAATCATCTTTACTGCATTATCACAGAATGAGAAAAGTGATTCAAAAAAAAAAGAAAAATGATTCCAAAAAAAAGAAAAATGATTCAAAGTAATTAGCAAATTTTGCTTTTTTTTTTTTAACAACTATAATTCAGGGACAGTTTAAGCTCAATATGTGAACAGTTTTATTCACAAAACAATCAATAAATAATGTATTTTACAAAATACTTTAGTATAGGATCCCTTTAAATAGTGGACCTGCATTGAAATAACTGAATTGACCAAGATTTTGACAGTTTTCTAGAAATATAGCTACCGGGCAAAGGACAACATGCTGTTTCATACCTCTTCATCTTTCATATTCACATCCATGTTTTTTGTTTTGATGACTTTGGTTATATGGCCAATGTTGTTTTCCCGGCAGTAATCAAATACGTCTTTGTCTTCTTCCCTAATTGGAGTTAAAAAAAAAGTTTTTGTCTTAGCAGGTAACACAGAAAAGTTACATATTTTTAATATAATCTGTTTGCTGTAAACATTAATGGAATCCGTTTTTATAAAGAATTTTCCATGAACAATAATGGATTTTCAGTAAGACAATACATCCAATCTCTGAAAAGACTAAGGCTCTGAGCAACTATAATTATAGAGAAAAGCTTCATCTGCTCTAACAAGTTACACTAGTACACTAATAAAACATCTTGAGTAGATTTTCTCAATGCTCTTTTTCTCCCCAGTTGCTTTTACACACTGACAGGAACATATATCCTCTCAGAATGTTCAATCGCAGCACTCCAGTGAGAAGGTCATTTTCCATTGCCAGTGTAGAGGCAGCAAAGGATTGGAACAAACTTACTACTTCTATCAGAGAAAAACAGAATAAGTTGGTTGCCATCCAAGTTTTTAAAAAATTATTCACAAATACACACACACATACACATACATGCACACCAAAGTCATTTTCTTAAGGGAAAGATAATTACAACATCACAAAATTCAGAAATCTTTCATGAGATAATACAAATAAAGACTGGGAAGCATATATACACCTAGTACTACTCTAAGTTTGTCAGTGTACTAATTCACTTACTCTTATCCGACAGCTTCACTTCACAGATAAAGAAACAGGTATGGAGACATTATATGACCTGTCAAATAGCATCACATTTATCAAAGGTAGAATAAGAGCTAAAACTCACTCAGATCAACTGATTTTGTAGATAGTCCATTTTTCTACTTTTCTATTATATCAAGCCACATCTTCAACTAGTAAGCTGTAATCTACTGCAGAATCTAAAGTAGAAGTTCTTGACATGAGGTCTATGAGTCCTCTAAAACACTATACAGAATTATGTGTGTAAACGAATAATGCATTTTTATGAATGTGTTGGCAAGGAGCAGGGGGAACAGGCAGGTGGGTAGTTTCAATGAGGTCCTCAAAGGGTTGGTAATTTGGAATATTAATAGTCAAACTGTCTGACATGTGGGCTTAATTTTCCAAACAGGCATAAAAGAATGCAATTTGAGTTCCAAAAATTATAACTAGTATCTCTGATAAATGTAAGGCCATAACTTCCATTTATCAGAAGTTAAAGTGTCTAACCACAGGAGGTCTCCTATCTTAAAAGCCAATAACTTTTACCCTATAAAAAGTTATTTCCCAGTCAGTGGTAATTAACTCATACCACAACCCTGTGGTGTTTATCATCTAAGATTCCCGTATGCAGTTGATATATTTAATTGAGAACCTACTACATGCAAGGCACTGGGCAAGATTCTGTTTATAACAGATAACAAGAGTAAGCAAGGAACTCTGTGCTCAGTACATGTGCAGTATAGCTGAAATGATTAAAATCTACACAGTTTAAAGCTGTATTTATTTTCATTTATTTATGTGGCTGTGCTGGGTCTTAGTTGCAGTACATGTGATCTCTGACCTTTAGCTGTGGCATGCAGGATCTTCCAGTTGCAGCAAGCAAACTCTTCGCTGCAGCATCTGGGATCTAGTTTCCCCACCAGGGACGGAACCTGGGCCCCCCGCATTGGGAGTACAGAGTCTTAGCTGCTGGACCAGAGAAGTTCCCTAAATCTATACACTATTAACATAATGTGAAGCTGGATCTTTAAAAAGGCCGATCAGAATACAGTGGAGAAACAGGCCACCTCAAGCTAGAGAAAATGAGCTAAGTCTTCAGGAAAAAAATCATGCTTAAAACAAAGTATGATCTTTTGAAAATGTTCATTTGCAGAAGAGAAAATGCTTTTCCAGATCATTTACTCTGGGAGGGGGGGTGGAATAGAGAAGTCTGAGACCAAAACCCCTAAAAGGATAAGTCTGATTTTTTAAATTAAGGCTTCATATAATACTATTTTAGCTATATTTAACTATCACAAAAAATATGTTCTACGAAAAAACTGCATTCAGCATTCTGATCTGGGGATACAAGGGGCCTAATTTCCTTCAATACAGTAACAGAGACCCCTCTAATTCAATAGACAGCAACTTCAACTGTGAGATAAAGTACTGTGCCATTTTAAGTCATAATAATACACTTCTCACCAACTGTTTTGAATAGAAAATAATGGGGAGTTGGCGGTGGGGCAGAGAGAGGAAAGTATGAGGATCCTTGGGATATAGGTTACCCTTACCCAGTAATACTGGAGGGTTATTCAGAAATGAGAGGACCTCCTGGGTGGCCCTTCTTCCTTAATCCTAAATGGGCATGTACACCTACGCCATAAGCATTAAGAAAGTAAATAAAATACAAACTTATTTAACATGTTTCTATTGCTTAGTATTTTCTCAGTGTCTCTTAATATGTATCCTTTATATCAATTATTTTGTTTTGGTATGTGAATTTTTTGTAGGTCAGGGCATTTTTTTCATCTGTATACCTGCTTATCAACTGTAGTTTATCATTACTATGTATGTTAGGTACATAGAAGTATTTATAAAATACTTCAGGCTAGATTACACAATATAAATTAAATATAAAATGGGAAAGTCAATAAAATCACCATGAATGTGTTACAAAGCTGAGTGACTAATAGTTAAAAAAGTTAAGTGATACTCTTGGGCTTGGTTTTTAAACAGAGTTAATCTAACACCAAGTCATGCATGTTTTGACTAGCATGCCAGCAACCAAGCTGTCTTTATACAATGTCACCACCTAGCGGTCAAAACGGAGAAACGTCAGAAGCAACATTTTTGTTTATCTTGCCCCCAACAAGATTATGTACAATATACAAATCTAATTCTTCTTCCCTCTGTATTTCCCAGTTAATGCAGTCTTGCACAGGAAGCTTTTCTCTGTACTTGCAAGAAATGACATGTGCAAACCAAATACAGCAGATGCTCGTGCCCTTCTACATCGTCTCACTTTATCTTCTCTTTTGGCGCTTACCAGTTATCTTTCTCCTTTTCTCTGCTGAATGTGATAAAATTATCATATCCATCCTCTACAGATGAGTATGAGTTATTTCCTGAATACCCCCAAGAATGTCCCACATTATCCACAGCACAAGACAGCAAGACTCTCTTGAGTTTACTCCAAATTTCCTAACATTGACAAGAAATGCATTTATCTGAATGAAAACACACACACACACGCTTTCTTTGACATTCTTTTGAAATGTTAGGGCACATACTCCTGGAAGAGAGGGATGATGTTTAAGTATGGTTATCTTTCATCAGTCACAGGAAGATGAGATTCTTGCTCACACCCAAAAATGCTATCTGCACCACTTTCTACAAAGACTGCATTTTCCTATCAAAAGACTATTTCAGATAGTTAGGTTTCATGGTGAGCCATCTAAAGTCTATTTACTTTTCACTGACCTTATAGAATTAAAAAATGCATTTATGGGATAAACTCAGATACCTAACTATTTAATAGATACATTCAGTAAATATTTCAACTCATTGTATTTATCAAGCAACTGGCAATCAGAGATTAAAACAGTATTCTAATAGATAATTAAAATTTATTGAATGAGTGAAAACACAAAGACGACCTTACACATCTACTTTAAAATCAAGATCAGAATTTTATTTTTGAGTAAACTTTCTATTTCAAGGCAACTGAAGATTCACATGTAGCTGTAAGAAATAATACAGAGAGCTGGTACTGTTTTCCCAATTTTCCTCAATGGTAGCATGCTCATATGTTTTTTAAAAAATGGATTATCAGCACCATTTTTTCTAGAAAAATGGTACTGACAAACCTATTCGCAGTGCAGGCATAGAGATGCAGACACAGAGAATGGACATGTGAAAACAGGGAGGCAAGGAGAGAGCACCGACACACACACGGTCATGTATAAAACAGCTGGTGGGGAGCTGCTGTAGAGCACCGGGAGCTCAGCCTGGTGCCCGGGGATAACCTGAGCGGGGAGGCAGGTGGGAAGGAGGCTCAAGAGAAAGGGGATGTAGGTGTACTTACAGTTGGTTCATGCTGTTGTACAGCAGAAACCAACACAACATTGTAAAGCAGTTATATTCCAATTTAAATACATTAAAAAAATGGATTGCTGTTATAGTATTTAGATTCTGTTGGATACATCTAAATGAATGTTTATTTTAAAATTCCATTATTTATAAAATGTCAGAAATTATGCCCTTTGCAATTATTTAAACTTTTAAATAAACATTTTAGACGCTGGGACTTGCCTGGTGGTATAGCAGTTAAGAATCTGCCAACCACTGCGGGCTGCGGGGGACACGGGTTCAATCCTTGGTCCAGGAACTAAGATCCCACACGCCAGAGGGCGATAAGTCTGTGTGCCATAACTACTGAACCCTTAAGCTGCAGTCGCTGGAGCCCACACACCCTGGAGCCCAGGCTCCTCAACAAGAGAAGCTGCCACAATGAGAAGCCTGCACACGGCGAACAGGCAGTAGACCCACTCGCTGCAACCAGAGAAAGCCCANAAAAAAAAAAAACCTAGTTACTAAAAATGCATTTTCACCTGTTAAAACCTGCTTAACTCTAAAAAAGTTGATTGAAAATTTCTGATACTTTAAGTGTCCATAAGAAAAATGTAGTTCAGTTCTGATCAATCCCTCTAAAACCACTGCCCACATCAGAAAAATCTATAGAATCTCTTGGCTACAGAGATGAGTTACATTCTCAACCATTAAGGTAAGTCTAAAATCAATAAAAACAATTAATCTAAGGGAAACATCATCATCAGTATATTGATAAATGAAAGACTACAGTCTCTAATTATACCAGTGAAGCACATTTTTAAAAACACTAGATGGAAAAGAAATTTAATTAAAAAAATGTAAACTGAAGATACTCACTATATTAATATAATAACAACTATCAAATTCAATTTTAGTAATTGGAGATTACAATGATTTCTCAAACATCTCAGAAGCAATACAGTGTAGCACTTAAGAGCAGAATTACTAACCCTGTGACCTTGGGCAAGTAACCTAACCTCTTTGAGCCTCAGTTTCCTCATCTGTAAAACAGGGATATTTACAATACCTACATCTCATAGGATCATTCTGAAGATTAAGTGGAATAATATATATATTTTTAGTAATTGGAGATTACAATGATTTCTCAAACATCTCAGAAGCAATACAGTGTAGCACTTAAGAGCAGAATTACTAACCCTGTGACCTTGGGCAAGTAACCTAACCTCTTTGAGCCTCAGTTTCCTCATCTGTAAAACAGGGATATTTACAATACCTACATCTCATAGGATCATTCTGAAGATTAAGTGGAATAATATATATATATAAAACACATGCAGTATGGTTACTAACATATAATAAGCGATTAATATATGCTAGCTGACATTATTACTAGCTTAAGATTTTAGCATATGTTGTAAAGTGGGATCATTTTTCATACTCTTATATAATACTCTCAATCAATTCACCCAACAAATATTAATTGAACCTTCAAGGAAATAAAATAGGCCAATTGGTTGGAGCAAAGTGAACAACTGGGAAGGGGAAAATTGGCATTAGATGAGATGGTGAGGGGCCCTGCAAGACAGGTTAAGGGTTTTAAAATTCTATCCTAAGTGTTATGGGAAATCATTAAAGGTTTTAAGCAGGAAAGTGATTGGAGATTTGATTTATAAATCTGGAGGAGACAGCAAGGGAAGTGAGGAATCCAGTTTGCAAATCATTCTGTAGCGTCCTGGCCAAGAGATGTAGAATAGTGATGTTAATGCAAAAGGTGTGGTAGTGGTGATAATGAGAGGCAGATGAATTTGAATTATTTTGAATACGAAGAAACAGAATTTCTGATGTGTTACAAGAGGAGAAAGACGGTAGACCAATGTCTAGGCCTAGGAATGGCATACTTTACATGATATACTGTTAAAAATATTTATCTAATGAATATATAAAATTTTGTATTAGGTAAAAATTAAAAAGTAGAACCATGTAAATCATGTAATAATGTCTTTTTTATACAGAATTAAAACTTCAATAAACACCAGCATTTATTAATATATACAATGCAATTAGCAAAGACTTCATAAATTGCAAAGCAATGGAATGAACCAAAATTGCTTGCTTTCAGTATTGACAGAATAGCTGATAACAATTCAATGATAAGATGACTTTGTCCATCACACAAAACTGACATCTTTGCTAACACTTTTAAGATATCTTTCTTTAATATATCTGTAAAGCATTTAACAGAAGAAAATATTTAT
>SJYX01002874.1:529749-547049 GCA_006410675.1 Oreotragus oreotragus | reverse complement strand
TGACCTGCATACAGATTTCTCAAGAGGCAGGTCAGATGGTCTGGTGTTCCCATCTCTTTCAGAATTTTCCACAGTTATTGTGATCCACACAGTCAAAGGCTTTGGCATAGCCACTAAAGCAGAAATAGATGTTTTTCTGGAACTCTCTTGCTTTTTCCATGATCCAGCGGATGTTGGCATTTGATCTCTGGTTCCTCTGCCTTTTCTAAAACCAGCTTGAACATCAGGAAGTTCATAGTTCATGTATTGCTGAAGCCTAGCTTGGAGAATTTTGAGCATTACTTTACTAGCGTGTGAGATGAGTGCAATTGTGCGGTAGTTTGAGCGTTCTTTGGCATTGCCTTTCTTTGGAATTGGAATGAAAACTGATCTTTTCCAGTCCTGTGGGCACTGCTGAGTTTTCCAAATTTGCTGGCATATTGAGTGCAGCACTTTCACAGCATCATCCTTCAGGATTTGAAATAGTTCTACTGGAATTCCATCACCTCCACTAGCTTTGTTCATAGTGATGCTTTCTAAAGCCCACTTGACTTCACATTCCAAGATGTCTGGTTCTAGATGAGTGATCACACCATTGGATTTTCTGGGTCATGAAGATCCTTTTTGTACAGTTTTCTGTGTATTCTTGCCACCTCTTCTTAATATCTTCTCCTGTTAGGTTTATATCATTTCTGTCCTTTATTGTGCCCATCTTACAAATTATGAATTTTTGTTCTAGTTTTGTGAAAGATATCATTGGTAGTTCACACCATTGGATTTTCTGGGTCATGAAGATCCTTTTTGTACAGTTTTCTGTGTATTCTTGCCACCTCTTCTTAATATCTTCTCCTGTTAGGTTTATATCATTTCTGTCCTTTATTGTGCCCATCTTACAAATTATGAATTTTTGTTCTAGTTTTGTGAAAGATATCATTGGTAGTTTGATAGTGATTTCATTGAATCTATCTATTACTTTGAATGGTATTGTCATTTTCACAATATTATTTTTTACAATCCAGGGACATAAAATATCTTTCAATATGTTTGTGTCATCTTTTATTTCATTCATCAATGTCTTAAAGTTTTCTGAATACAGGTCTTTTGTCTCTTTGCTGCTGCTGCAGCTGCTGCTGCATCGCTTCAGCTGTGTCCGACTTTGTGCGACCCCAGAGACAGCAGCCCACCAGGCTCCCCCGTTCCTGGGATTCTCCAGGCAAGAGCACTGGAGTGGGTTGCCATTCCCTTCGCTAGTGCATGAAAGTGAAAAGTGAAAGTGAAGTCACTCAGTCGTGTCCGACTCTTCAAGACCCCATGGACTGCAGCCCACCAGGCTCCTCCATCCATGGGATTTTCCAGGCAAGAGGACTGGAGTGGGGTGCCATCGCCTGGCAGGTTTATTCCTAGTGAAAAGACAATCCTCAGAATGAAAGAAGATAATAGCAAATGAAACAATTGACAAAGTATTAATCTCCAAAATATACAAACAGCTCATTCAGCTCAATACCTGAAAAACAAATAATTCAATCAAAAAATGGGCAGATTGCTGAAACAGGTATTCCTCCAAAAAAAAAAAAAAATACAGATGGTTAATAAACTCAAGAAAAGATGCTCAACATAACTCATTACTAGAGAAATACAAATCCAAACTACAATGAGGTATCATCTAACACTAGTCAGAGTGGCCATCACCAAAAATAATTACAAAGAATAAATGTTTGAGAAGATATGGAGAAAAGGGAAACCTCTTGTACTGCTGGTGGGAATGCAAATTGATACAGACACTATGTATCAATAGTGTTCATCACAGAACTATTTACAGCAGCTAGGACATGGAAGCAATCTAGATATCCATTGACAAGTGAATGAATAAAGTTGTGGTACATGTACACAATTAAATATTACTCAGCCGTAAAAAAGGAACATATTTGAGTCACTCTAGTGCAGTGGATGAACCTAGAGCCTATTACACAGAGTGAAGTAAGTCATAAAGAGAAAGACAAATATCATATATTAATTCATGTATATGAAATCTAGACAGTTTGTACTGAGGAACCTATCTGCAGTGCAGTGATGAGATGCAGATATAGAAAACAGACTTGTGAACACAGTAGTGGAAGGAGAGAGTGGGATGAATTGAGAGAGCAGCATTGAAACGTATGCATTACAATATGTAAAATTAGATAGCCAGGAGAAATTTGCTACGTGATGCAGGGAGCTCAAACACAGTGTTCTGTGAAAATCTAGAGGTGTGGGATGGGATGGGAGGTAGGAAGGAGGTTAAGTGAGGGGATATGCATGTACCTATGGCTTATTCATGTTGATATGTAGCAGAAGCCAACACAATATTGTAAAGCTATTATCCTTTAATTAAAAATAAATAAAAAAACTTTTATAGGCTGCTGTTTTGTGAAGAAGTATTTACTGTGTCTTGAACAGATATGATCTTTCACTCAGTAGATTCTAGAGTTCAACAACTGGTTTATGTTTGGAAACTGGGTAAGGAAGAGTGATTTGCCATTGTAGTAGCTGACATCAGCTTTCCTTGTACCTTAAAAAAGTTCTCAATCTGTTTTTGTTGAATTCAGTTCCATTCAGTCACTCAGTCATGTCCAACTCTTTGCGACCCCATGAAATGCAGCACGTCAGGCCTCCCTGTCCATCACCAACTCCTGGAGTTCACCCAGACCCATGTCCACTGAGTTGGTGATGCCAGCCAACCATCTCATCCTCTGTCGTCCCCTTCTCCTCCTGCCCTCAATCTTTCCCAGCATCAGGGTCTTTTCAAATGAGTCAGCTGTTCACATCAAGTGGCCAAAGTATTGGAGTTTCAGCTTCAACATCAGTCCTTCCAATGAATATTCAGTTGAAATATTTGTTGAATTAGCTAAATAAAATTTTATTCTCATTGGCTGTTCTTTGAAATGCCATCACCAAGAGCCCTGTTGCCTTTTTGGAATTTTGCTGCCTTATTACCTCTAATAATTTGTATCCACTTTACGTCTATGAGCCTCAACTATTCTGAAATCCTTCCATTCCTATCTGCTAAGGCTATTCTGTCATGTCTCCTTCATTTCTTTGTAGACCATCATTGTTTCTCTACCTCAAGGACCAATTTCAGAAGTATACTAGGTATCCTTGCAGGAGTAGTAAATCCTAAATCAGTGAAGAGTGCCCTCATACAAATAAACTCTCTTCCATCAAACACACATTGTGCTGGACCCTCCGTATCTATCCCAAGGCATGCTCTACTGGTCCTTGATTGTGTCTCTCTTAAACCCTTTCTTTCTGAGCATGTTAACATTAAATATTGACTGAGAACAATGAAAGGAGGAGCAGATCTTGAGAAGGTTAATTATCCTGTTGGCTAACATTAATCTTGGTTAAAGTCCTTGCATGTTCTTTATGCAATGAGAGACCATTTTCTTTTTTTAGTAAAAGGCAATTCTTCAGCCTAGAAGGTTTAAGGAAATCTTGGGATTCAAACACACCTGCCCAATAGTCCCATCCTGAATTTCGGCGTTTTATTCTTCTCTTATCATGGACCTAAATTTATTACAGAAGACTTGCTGGGACTGTGAATTAGAGCCTTCAACCTAACTCTGAAACTCTTATAGTCGAGTCTCAGGCCTGATACCTAGCAAAGTCTATTCTCCAGGTGACGTTAACAGTCTTTTAAAAACGTTTCCATTAAGGCTTACTTGCTTTTCCAGTGTTCCCTTGTTTAATAGTTGCCTAAACTGAGACTAGCATTTTCTCTTTCAGAGCTCTAGGGCCCTTGTTATCAGCCAGAATTCTTAAACTTCCCATTGTTCCATAACCCAGTATATATTCTCACACCTATATATATTCCATCACCATCAACCATGGTTGACAGTTCTATTAACCTGACTTGCCACCCACTATGGTGTCTTGTTGCCATTTGGCCATTTAGCAATGTAAACCTGGGCCTTGGTTTCTACTGAAAATAATTCTATTCTTGGCTCCAATTTGTTTCCCTTGAACCAAATCTTGATAAAAGGCTCTGAGTGAAACAGTCTGTTTTCAATGGGGTCATAGGCTGAACCAGTAGGAAATAGGAAAGTGAAGCAGGAAATACAAGGTTCTCAATACAGTGTATACTAATGAACAGTTATGAGGTCAACTGGGGCTCAGTCCTACTGAAGACCTCTGGAAGACTGCATGAAAATGTTTCAGAGTTAGACACTTGTTGTGTGGCAAATATCGAGCTGAATGTAAATAAAACAGAAAATCTAATGCTCAATCGTTCAGGGAGTATTTTGGGACTTAGAGTTAAATAAGGATAACTGAAATGTGAGTCCATGAATAAAGAATTAAAATACTTACAAACACTGTTACAGAGATAAGATCTAAGGAGAAAATATATTTAAAAATCACTTAAATATCAAAAAGTACATGACATTAAAAAACACCCACGGATCATATAAAAGTTTTTTTTGATGAAAAATATCAGTTTCCTACTTTACACTTCCCCACTGCTAATCTTATTGTCCAGATTCATCTGCTGTTAACAATTTATGTATCTAGCTCTTAAGATAGTTATTACATAACTCTACAATGTCTTTACAAATATTGTTTTCAGTTCAGTTCAGTTCAGTCTTTCAGTCATGTCTGACTCTTTGTGACCCCATGGACTACAGCACATCAGGCTTCTCTGTCCATCACCAACTCCCAGAGCTTACTCAAACTCGTGTCCATTGAGCCAGTGATGCCATCCAACCATCTCATCCTCTGTCGTCCCCTTAGCTTTCTGCCTTCAATCATTTCCAGCATCAGAGTGTTTTCAAATGACTCAATTCTTCACATCAAAAGGTCAAAGTATTGGAGTTTCAGCCTTAACATCAGTCCTTGCAATGAATATTCAGGACTGATTTCCTTTAGGATGGACTGGTTGGATCTCCTTGCAGTCCAAGGGACTCTCAAGAGTATTCTCCAACACCACAATTCAAAAATATCAATTCTTTGGTGCTCAACTTTCTTTAGAGTGCAACTCTTACATCCATACATGACTACTGGTAAAACCATAGCTTTGAATAAGCATACCTTCGTTGGCAAAGTAATGTCTTTGCTTTTTAATATGGTGTCTAAGTTGGTCATAACTTTTCTTCCAAGGAGCAAGTGTCTTTTAATTTCACGGCTGTAGTCACTATCTGCAGTGATTTTGGAGCCCCAAAAATAAAGTCTGTCACTACTTCCATTGTTTCCCCATCTATTTCCTGTGACGTGATGGGACTGGATGCCATGATCTCAGTTTTCTGAATGTTGAGTTTTAAGCCAACTTTTTCACTCTCCTCTTTCACTTTCATCACGAGGCTTTTTAGTTCTTCTTTGCTTTCTGCCATAAGGGTGGTGTCATCTGTGTATCTGAAGTTATTTATATTTCTCCCTGCAATCTTTATTCTAGCTTGTGCTTCATCCAGTCTGGCATTTCTCATGATGTACTCTGCATATAAGTTAAATAAACAAAGTGACAATATACAGTCTCGAAATACTCCTTTCCCTATTTGGAACCAGTCTGATGTTCCATGTCCAGTTCTAACAGTTGCTTCCTGACCTGCATACAGGTTTCTTAAGAGGCAAGTCAGGTGGTCTGTGTTTCCATCTCTTGAAGAATTTCCCACAGTTTGTTGTGATCAACAGAGTCAAAGTGTTTGGCATAGTCAATAAAGCAGAAATAGATGTTTCTCTGGAAATCACTAGCTTTTTTGATGATTCAGCGGATATTAGCAATTTGACCCTTGGTTCCTCTGCCTTTTCTAAGTCCAGCTTGAACATCTGGAAGTTCATGGTTTACATACTGTTGAAGCCTGGCTTGGAGAATTTTGAGCATTACTTTACTAGCATGTGAGATGATTGTGTGGTAGTTTGAGCATTCTTTGGCATTGCCTTTCTCTGGGATTGGAATGAAAGCTGACCTTTTCCAATTCTGTGGCCATTTCTGAGTTTTCCAAATTTTCTGACATATGGAATGCAGCACGTTCACAGCATTATATTTTAGGATTTGAAATAGCTCAACTGAAATTCCATCACTTCCACTAGCTTTGTTTGTATCAATGCTTCCTAAGAACCACTTGACTTCATATTCCAGGATGTCTGGCTCTAGGTAAGTGATCACACCATCGTGGTTATCTGGGTCATAAAGATCTTTTTGCTATAGTTCTTGCCACTTCTTCTTAATATCTTCTGCTTCTGTTAGATCCATACTATTTGTGTCCTTTATTGTGCCCATTTTTGCATGAAATATTGCTTTAGTAAGAGCAATTTGTATTCCATCCTCCCATGTCTATTCCCCCAATTATTCTTCTTCTCAATTGTTAACAGTAAAATTATTGTTTTCATCTATTTAAGTGCTTTTGTGATCATATATATATATGATATGTATATCATATATAGATAGATATGATAATGCATTTTAAATAACATATCTTGGGATGAGGATATTAGTGTTCTTACCCTTGCCTTGGGCTTTCCACATAGTGCTAGTGGTAAAGAACCTACCTGCAAAAGCAAAAGAAATATGAAACATGGGTTTGTTCCCTGGGTTAATATTCCCTGGAGGAAAGCATGGCAACCCACTCCAGTATTCTTGCCTGGAGAATCCCATGGACAGAGGAGCCTGGTGGGCTACAGTCTGTAGGGTCACATAGTCAGACAGGACTGAAGCATGTTACCACACATGCACACACCCTTCCCTTAGAAAAGAGGTTCAATTTTACATTTTCAATGGCACAATTTGACCTTCAGTATTAAAAAATGTGTATATTGACAAACCAGCTACCCATTCTATGCAACACCAAGTGAATTAATGGGAAACAACAACAGCAACACAATAGTAACAACAATAAACCAAAGATAGAAAATTGATTTCATACCTAGCAACTATTCACAGGCAACTGAGAGATATTTCTTTCAATATTTTTGTTGACTTTGCACCTTCTCTTGTTGGTTTTTATGTGTTTAATGTGTATCCTGAAATACCTTTTTTTGGAAGGTGGTTTTAACTATGCAAATTTATTCTAACCTTTTAGACTTAATTCTTAATTTCAGAAACTGATTTTCGAGTTACAGTGACAATAATAAGCATATTTTAGATACACATTCATAGGCCTGAAGCAAAGCTGTCAATACAGGATAAATGAGGACACTGAAAAAATGAGATCATCTCAGGGACTAGGTTCTGGACACAAGATTCAGGTTTCCGGTACTTCATTGGATGAGCACCTATTTCAAGCTATCTCTGCTAAGTGCTGACACTAGATTAGGGAATGACACATGCATTTTCCTGTTGGCTCAGATGGTAAAGCATCTGCCTGCAATATGGGAGACCTGGTCCAATCCCTGGGTCAGGAAGATATCTGGAGAAGAAAATGGCAACCCACACCAGTGCTCATGCCTGGAAAATCCAATGGACAGAGGAGCCTGGTAGTCCATGGGGTCACAAAGAGTCAGAAACAACTAAGTGACTTCACTGTCTTAAAAGATAAAGTTCTGTAAATATCAAATGGGATAACCAGAGCAAAGAGGTAGAGAGTAAATGTCCCAGAGAACCAGAGGTGAAGACCTCATACTTTCTGGTAGACCAGGAGGTTTTCTGGAAGCAGAGGTGTTTTTTGTTGAAATATAAAAGAGGAGTGGGGTTTTTAAGGAGAACTGTAGTTTATGTTGGAATAAACAACATTTTTGCAAGGAGATTGTTAATTTTGTTCTACTACTGAGATAGAGTATTATAAGTTCAAATACATTAAAAATAATTTTGTGTATCTAGAGTTATAGCAAGGAGACAAAGAAAATATGTAGACATATGGGTGTGGATAAACTCAAATGCAGCTTTATTTACAAAGTAATCAGTGGGCAATATTATTCAGTGGTTGAAAACCCCTGATCTACGCTGTTGAGGACAAAGGGTTTCTGTCCAATTTGAGTTAGCTGTAGCTAGCAGGGATCAGACTGGGAATGATTCTGGATGAACATGTTTTAGGTCCTTCTTTGGCATTAATGAGTGAACAATGATAGCAACAACCTTGTAGGCAGATGCTTTACTGTCTGAGCCCCCAGGGACATGTGTCTGGCTTCCCTGATAGCTCAGTTGGTAAAGAATCTGCCTGCAATGCAGGAGACCCTGGTTCAATTCCTGGGTTGGAAAGATCTCCTGGAGAAGGCAAAAGCTACCCACTCCAGTATTCTGGCCTGGAAAATTCCATGGGCCATAGAGTCCATGGAGTCACAAAGAGTCAGACACGACTACGTGACTTTTTTTCACCCATTCTTTTTTCTAAAATCATGAATAGATTAAGAGGCTAAAATAGGGACACATAAATCAGTTGAAAGTGAAAAGTGAACTCACTCAGTTGTGTTTGACTCTCTGTGATTCTATAGACTGTAGTCTGTCAGGCCCCTCCATCCATGGGCTTTCCCACACAAAAATACTGGAGTGGGTTTCATTTCCTTCTCTAGGAGATTTTCTGGACTTGGGGCTCAAACCCGAATCTCCCTCTTTGAAGGCAAACTCTTTACCATCTGAGCCACCAAGGAATCCCAGTTAGGCAGGCACTAAAGTAACCAAAGAAAATAAGAATGGATGAACTAAGTAACAGCAGTGAGAACTGAGAGATGAAGATGTTTAGAAGATGTTTAAGAAGTGACTGAGTATGACCAGTGAGGAAGGTAATGAGAAAGTTGAAAATCAATACTGGTGCCAGGATCCTGGCTTGGGAAACTGGGTGGTAATGAGGTCATTCACTAAGAACAGTGCCATAGAGGGAGGCTGAGTTTGAAGGTGAAAAATCACAAATTTGGTTTTGAGTATGTTGACCTTCAGATGTACAAGTTTCATCCAAATGGGAATTCCTAATGTATAGATTGTCAGATAAAGTACAGGACTTCTACATAAATTTTAATTTAAATGAACAAGATATAATTTTAATATAAATATGCACAAAATGTTTCATGGAACAAGTTAAATGAAAACAGTTTTGTGTTTTTTTTCCCCATCAGAAATTTCATTTCGCTGGACACAATACAGATTTTCATTTGATAAATGTGGTAAACTCACAAGTATAGTTGACAGGGTCCTTCCTTGGTGGCCCATTGATAAAGAACCCATCTGTCTGTGCAGGAGATGCAGGTTCAACCTCTGTGTCAGGAAGATCCCCTGGAGAAGGATGACAACCCACTCCAATATTCTTGCTTGGGAAATACCATAGGCAGAGAAGCCTGGTAGGCTACAGCCTATGGAGCTGCAAGAGGGTCAGACACAACAACTGAACAACAATATGATAAACAGTGTAGTTTGTAACTAGGAGAGAGAGACATGGATATGAAAAATAAACTTGGTAATGACTTGTATGTAGCTGATGATGTAAATTCTGTTACTAACCAGCTTTATGACCCTAGCCAAGATAACTTCACCTCACATTTGTATAATGTGGAGATTGTATTAGCTGATTTTCTTTAACCTTTTTTTATTTTAAGATAATATGTAACTCTGAGTACACTTTCTTGAATATATTTACATAGGATTTTTGTACTATTATCTGCCACAAATAACATTTATTGTGATTTGATGGAGTTAGCTGCCATGTTCAATTTTTAGGGAAGAGCAAATTATCCTTTTCATGGAAGTGTTTCTCTGGCACTGCTTTTTCCACCATTTGATAAAAATAATAGCCAGCCATCCTGATATAGAAATGTTTATTTCTGTAGTATCACTTTTTCTTATTTATTCAATTTTGTCACAGTATGCCATATTTGGATCATAAATTTTGATTTATACTCAAGTCACACTGAGGGATATTGATTCAGTTTAACATGCTTGATGCATTCCATTTCTGAATGCTAGAGTTGCTTACCAAACAGCAAAATTATTTCTCTCTATTTTTATTCTCAAGGGAATATGATATTTGAGAAAATATCACATATGATTCCCATATAGGTTTTAGGTCTTATTCTAAAAGGCTGGTTTACAGAAGCTAATAAATGTTTCCATGTTCAGGCATAATGATGTTAGTGTCCCTGACCTCCACAATTTTAAGAAAAAGTATAAAATAAAATAAATTTTATTAGATTTTGATAATTTAATAGTACTGATAACTATAACCAGCTACATTGTAAACAATTCAATAGTGTTATCACAATCACTACAAGTATTGAAACAGTTAAAAGGTTTTTGTTAAGCCATGAAAAGATGCTGAGATTCTTGGCCTCCAGAGGAGACAAATTCAGTCTGGGGCCAGAGATGAGGTTTGATTGCTCAGAGCTTTTGTGTAATAAAGTTTTATTAAAATATAAAAGAAATAGAAAAATCTTCTGATATAAACATTAGAAGGAGCCAAAAAGAGTGCCCTCCTTTTCTTTTAGGAGAGTTATGTTTCTAAGGGAAAGGGACATGGTCCCTATATTGTTGAGCCAACATATTCTCCTAATACTCATATTGAGGGTCTCTGATCCAGGAGCCCCAAGTAATAGTTGGAGGAGGTTGTGGCACTCATAGGAGCCTGGACAGCAATTTGAAACTTAAATGTTTTCAGATGGTTAGACGCAAACTCCCTTTTACAGTTACAAATGTAAGGCAAAATAGTTATTAAACCAAGTTAAAACATAATCAGAATTGAAAGTCACATTAAGTCCATAGTTAGGGTACAGTATGTTATAGCAGTTCATCTTACGGTTGTTAGACATCATCACAGAGTTGAAGAAAGTCCTTTCCTTGAAGCAGAGAAACCTGCCACGGGAAATCTTCGGTTGATGGAGAGGGGAGTGTTCCGCAGACCCAGCAATTAGACTCATGGTGGAATGCAGCGTAGGAATGAGTGCAGGACAGGAAGGCACTGTCTTGAGGGTCAGCCAGCAGACTCAGGACTTTTGGAGTCAACAGAAGCAAGCCCACCTAGATTCTCAGGCCCATCTCGGTTCCTGGCTCAAACAGCAGCTTGTTTGACTCAAAGACTGGGTCAGAAGTTAACCCCCCAGTAACGTCTATTGAAAAGCTAAAAGGTGAGTCACACAGTTAATTTTAACTATGTGACTTCAGAATCTATGACAATATTTGTGCATAAAAACAGTCTGTCATAGAGGCAATCCCTTCTTAGGGACAGTTTGAGCCCTCATTAAAGCTACAGGTAAAACTTTAAAGCAACTGTCTTGTGTTTCCTAGTTAGCTTATATGGATGTCTTTTATTAATGTCATTAGCCTTTTCAACTTTTTCTGAAGATTGGGGTTTCCAGGAATAGTGTAAGTGATACTCTATTCTTAGAGTTTTAATACCCCCTTGAGTAACAGCAGCTTTAAAGATGGAGCCATTGTCACTCTGAACTTTAGAGTTTAAGATCCCACTAACATCATGAGAAGTCAGTACAATAAGATTTTGCCCATTCATTAACTTCAGGCTTTAGTGAAGACTGCTTTTGATGGGAAAATAGGTGAGGGTCTTTGAGCTTGATAATGACATAAAAGAGCAGGTTCCCCATATTTATGAAAACAGAATCCTAGACCTTGTTCAGCATATCCCTCCCCAGAAGGGGTGGGGGAGACTGGCACGATTAGAAACTCGAGAAAATAGCAGAGGGTCCCAGTTGCAGATTTTGGCTTGTCCAGACAGCCCCATTGCAGTAGTGAATGGGAAAGAAAGCAGACCAGGGGCTTTAGTGAGCAGAAAGCTGCCTCAGTGTCCAAAAGAAAATTGACTGATTGGCCCTCCACAGTTATCAATACCCAGGATTCCTCAGGTGTTATTAGGATGGGGCCTTGGTTAGGGACCCAAGGGCACCTTCAGTCCTGAGTGTCTTGGGAGTCCAACCTCTGGGGCCTACACCTCAGTGGGCAGTCTCTTCTCCAATATGATCCTTTGCAGACTGGACATGGGGCTGGGGGTGCTTTACATGCCTGAGGGCAATCCCTCTCAAGATACCCCTCCTTTCCACAGTAATAGCAAGCCTATCCTTTTTTACCTGGGTCCTTCTGGGCAATTTTCTCAGGCTGTTTCAGGGCAGATTTAACAGATTTTGTTGGGGTTTCTGTCCTTTGTCTGGTTCTTTTTTCCTTCTTGTATTCTCTACCATAATACACCTTCTGAGCCAGCTGTAACAGTTTTTCAAAGACTGATTTGATCCAAACTCCTGTTTTTGTAATGTACAGCAAATATCTGGAGCCAGTTGAGTGAGAAATTTATCTTTAAAGATCATTTCCCCCTCTGAACTTTCAAGATCAACATCAGTAAACTTGTGGACAGTCTCCTGTTGTCTGTCTAGGGATTTACCAAGAGTTTTCTTCTCTCCCTGTTCCATGTCAGCCAGCTGAGCATAGTTTAAAGTCTTAGCAGCACTCGCTTGAGTCCTTCAAGAATACACTTGGCAAAGTGTCTCTGTTATAGGGACTGGTCGGCTCCCAGTAGGGAGGGGAGCTACTTCGTGCTCACTCTTTCCCCTTGTCTCACGTTCAAGCCATTCATCTCCAAAAGCAGTAGTTTCCCCAAAATTCAAGCTTCCGAGTCAGGAGTCAGCGTCTTTCCCAAGACATACATTATCTTTTCAAGTAAGCTCATAAAGTTAGCCCCATAAAGGATTCTATGTACTTTTTGGATCCTTTTGATAGTCTCAGCCACAATTGGTACTGTTTGAATTTCTACCAAGACTGAGGCAACCCCTCCTGGAAGGGTGCCCTGATTCTCAGTCTGTCCAGCTGGGAACCCCAGAAACAGGGGCAAAGTAAGAGGACAGGAGGGAGCTGAAAGTTTCACACCCAAATCTGTACCCTTAGGACACAAGTCTAATATGCCTCGCAGAGAGATAAAGAGCAACACTTCTGTCACTTCTACCCATTTCCCTTGTTTTCTACAGAACTGGTCTAGTTGTAAAACAGTAATAATTGAGGGGCTTCCCTGGTGGTTCAGAGGTTAAAGCGTCTGCCTGCAATGCAGGAGACGTGGGTTCGATTCCTGGGTCGGGAAGATCCCCTNGCAGAGAGATAAAGAGCAACACTTCTGTCACTTCTACCCATTTCCCTTGTTTTCTACAGAACTGGTCTAGTTGTAAAACAGTAATAATTGAGGGGCTTCCCTGGTGGTTCAGAGGTTAAAGCGTCTGCCTGCAATGCAGGAGACGTGGGTTCGATTCCTGGGTCGGGAAGATCCCCTGGAGAAGGAAATGGCAACCCACTTCAGTATTCTTACCTGGAGAACCCTATGGACAGAGGAGCCTGGTGGGCTACAATCCATGGATTCGCAAAGAGTCAGACACGACTGAGCGACTTCACTTTTCTTTCACTTTCAACTGGCCAGCATTCCCTGCTTTCCAAAGGATACTGTGGCCATTCAGTATCACAGAAGAAGATCAGGCATATCGTTTTAAATTCTGGGGATCAAACCTGTCTCAGTTGTTTAAAATACATTTTAAAGAAGTGGTTTTGGAACTGTTAGCTCCCATCTATGAGAGAGAGATAAGGAGAAGGAAACGGCAACCCACTTCAGTCTTCTTTCCTGGAGAGTCCCAGGGATAGAGGAGCCTGGCGGGCTGCTGGCTATGGGATCCCACAGAGTCAGACACGCCTGAGGCGACTGATAGCAGCAGCATACGAGAGAACAAAGCGTCATCTACGGCCGTGGCTTCCTTCCACTGGAGGCATCCCTCCCTGCTCTAGATGGGGGTGTAGACAGACTTTGCACCAAAGCTTCCTTTCCCTGGTCGGACTTAGTCCATCCCTTACTGACACAGGCTCTATACTCGTCCCTCCCAGTTCTATCACGGGGGCACCAGGGGTAGACCTGATGACATCCCAGATTGATTTTCAGTTCCTTAACACCAAGACATTTGTTTGACTGACCCTTTCCTCTGATGCCACCTGAGGTGGAGCAGAGCAGCTTGCCTGGAACATTTCCCAAGCTAGGACCACTAGGGGAAGCAGCCATCAGATATGTGCCCAGGCACACTCCTGTGTACAGTCCTGACCACAGTAGAAGCGTTGAGTTATTGCCACATCAGTATATGTGACAGTGAATGTGTCAGCCAGCAAGAAAAGAGTGATTTTTGTCCTCAGGCTACTAAGACCACTCCTTCCAGCTTATTTCCACAGATTCCACAAAAGAATATCTAAGGAGTTGAGACAAAACCCACCAGAGAGCCTCCTCTGGTCCACTAAGAGCTAACACTATCAAAGAAAGAAGCCCACTGCATTTCCAGTCTGACCAGATCCTGCAACTCCCGATCTCCCAAAATCTCATGGTCTCTAGCAGTGCTTTTTCCCACATAGATAGGCGGACAGCCATGACAAAGACTTGCTTTCAGGTCGCTGGCCCCTGAGGCAGGCGGCCAAGGGAGTGCCCTCTAGCCTGAGAGACATTCCTGGAGCTGGAACTCGGCCTCACTCCCAAACATGCTCTTGTAAATTTCGGCTTCTAGCAAGGCTAGGTGCTTCCATACTTGGTGTCTAAGTAAAAGTACACAGTAACAGCATGGATCACAATTCCCTTGGAAATCTAAGATCTGACAGATTAGGTTAGTAGTTCTAATTCCCCACGCGATTATGAAGTGGTCAGAGACCGGGAAAAAATTGACCGAGAAAGAAAAGTTCAGTTCACACGCTTTGTCGAGCTCTGGCCGCTCCCCTTGCAGGGATGTTGGGCATCTCTTTTTACTGGGAGGTCAGTATAAATCCCTAGGAAGACTCCCATTTCTGGGGCTGCCTTCAGTCGTTATGAAGCACCGCAAAACTGCAGATCAGGGATCATAGTTTACTTTGCTCACGGCATGACATTCATTCATTCACACAAGCACACCAGAGAGTTAGCAAAGTAAAGCAGAAAACGTGTATACTGAGAAAGAAGAGAGTCTAGAGCTCTGAGTGTTCTTATCTTGTCCTGAAGATCCTGGACAAGCTGCTGAGATGATAGCTTACAGTGAACGGTTTTGGATTCGTGACCTCTGAAGAAGATTTAGCTTCAGGACCAGGAACCAGGCTTGATCACTCAGGATCTTTTCTATAGCAGAGTTTTATTAAAGTGAAAAGGGATAGAGAAATCCTCTGACATAGACATCAGAAGGGGGACTGAGAATGCCCCTGGTTAGTCTTTAACTGGATATTTTCTGTCTGTTAGAAAGCTATTAATCAGATAAGAAAGACACCTCAAGGCTGACCAAGTTTCACCAGACCCCTCTCCCACAATATGCATTTTTGAGATAGGATGAAATGAGATGTGTCATCCCCCAGCCACAAAACAATTCAATTCATATGAATACTGGTTTGTTGAGCTATTATCAGCCTAAGATTTGAGAAAAGAAAATAAATTTAGTCTTCAGTTCAGTTCAGTTCAGTTCAGTTGCTCAGTTGTGTCTGATTCTTTGCAACCCCATGAATCGCAGCACGCCAGGCCTCCCTGTCCATCACCATCTCCCGGAGTTCACGCAAACTCACATCCATCGAGTCCGTGATGCCATCCAGCCANGACACGACTGAGCGACTGAACTGAACTGAACTGAAGCTTCTCCTGTGCACCAAGTAACTTACACGTGGAAATCCCTAAGCTTCTGGTGATTTGCTCAGAAGTTCTGAGTTGAGAATTTGCTAGACATTTTACATTTTGCAGTATGCATCTACCTTCTAATCAACATTGTATTTAAAAATCTCAAGAAATTATGACTGCTCCAAACAGTCCTAGACCCCAGTATAGATACTGAACTAGTAAATGTATACTTTCTGTTTTCCCATCTTACTAAATACTTGATCTTATGATGCTGGAAGATAAAGGATGAGGTAAGCATGTGTCAGATTTTACTTTCTAGCTTTTCTTCCCTTTTCGTCTGCTACAAGTCTCTCCAATCTTCCTTGGTAATCCTTCTTTCCTTGAGTTGTAATCTGTGTGGGTTCAGGCGTTCAGACTTCTCACTGTTCTACGGGCGCCAGTACTCTTAGGAAATGAATTCCATTTGCACATCCCTATGGCAGTGACATCACATGGATCACAAGAATGGTTTTGCTATCCAGTTTGTGGCAATAAGTATCAAACTGAAGGCTTCCTTCCTTCCTTTCCTTCTTTCGCTTCCTTTCTCTTTTCTTATTTTTAAAATGTATTCCTGGGGAAAAGAGGGAAGAGGAAGTATGCTGTCTGAGGGAAATTTGATACTAGTATGTAAATAAGTCTTAGAGATCTAAGGCACAGTATAGTAATTATGGATAACAGAAGTGCATTATAAACATCAAACTTATTAAGAGATTATATATTAATTGCTGCCACTACAAACAACATTGTTTACTGGATTCAGTGCTGTGAAGACATGAGCCAAGAGCTTCTCGAGACCTCATATAGCAGAACTATGAAATTAATTATGGAATCATCTCAAACATTTATTAATACCTTAAAGGAAATCAGATTGAAGACAGAAAAATATAATGTCAATGATTCAACTGCCTTTCAGCTGTTGTGTGTAGGAAAGTGATAATCCAGGACCACACCTGAATTTTGTAGACAGCCCAAGCTTATCTTAAATGGTGTTGGTTTGGAGATGTTTTCCATCTCTCATAATTAATCAACATAAGGGATTTTCTTCTACGTGAACACTCTTCAACTACTTCCTTTCTTGTGTCACTACTTTTGTTTCCCAAACTCTGGGATCCATCAACTCTAACATGCAAGTTATTGCAACTCTCTGTCGTGAATGGGTATAAATATATCTCCTGATGCAGGTTTTTCTGATTCCATAAATAAGTAATATCATAGAGTACTCATCATTTTCTGACTTGGCTCATTTAGCCTGTCTTCCAGGTCCTTCCATAATGTAACGTGTGGGAGGATTTCCTCCTTTCTGTGGCTGAATGAGAATCCACATTTTTATCCATTCATCCCTTGATGGGTACTTAGATTGCTTCCATTTTTTGGTTATTGTGAATAACAATGTAATGAGTATAGATATCTCTTCTATGTCCTGTTTTCATTTCCATTGGGTGTATACCCAGAAACGGGATTGCTGGATCACATTGCTGTTCTGAAAACAAAGAGCAAAATGGTGGTTACCAGGGGCTGAATGAAGCCCTTTTCCTTCCTTAATGAAGGAAAAGAATAGAGATTATTTAAAGGCACAAACGTGCAACTAGTAGATAGGTCCTGGAGATGTAACACACAGTACAGGGATTATGGACACCAGCACAGTATTATAAGTATCAAACTTAAGAGACTAAATATAATTTTTCTCACCACAAAGAAAGAAATGATAATTATGTGGCATGATAGTGAAAGTTGCTCAGTCGTGTCCAACTCTTTGCAACCCCATGGACTATACAGTCCATGGAATTCTTCAAGCCAGGATACTGGAGTGGG
>SJYX01002874.1:508062-521458 GCA_006410675.1 Oreotragus oreotragus | reverse complement strand
GAAAAGAATAAAATACTTAGGAATATATCTACCTAAAGAAACTAAAGACCTATATATAGAAAACTATAAAACACTGATGAAAGAAATCAAAGAGAACACTAATAGATGGAGAAATATACCATGTTCATGGATTGGAAGAATCAATATAGTGAAAATGAATATATTACCCAAAGCAATCTACAGATTCAATGCAATCCCTATCAAGCTACCAGCGGTATTTTTCACAGAACTAGAGCAAATAATTTCAAGATTTGTATGGAAATACAAAAAACCTCGAATAGCCAAAGCAATTTTGAGAAAGAAGAATGGAACTGGAGGAATCAACTTACCTGACTTCAGGCTCTACTACAAAGCCACAGTCATCAAAACAATATGGTACTGGCACAAAGACAGAAATATAGATCAATGGAACAAAATAGAAAGCCCAGAGATAAATCCACACACTTATGGACACCTTATCTTTGACAAAGGAGGCAAGAACATACAATGGAGTAAAGACAATCTCTATGCCTTTTTATTATAGCAAAACATAGGAATACTGGGTCCCCTCAGCAGTTTCCAGTGACTGAAAAATGCACCGGTGAAATGACCAATCAAGAATGGAAAAACTGATTAAGGTCAAGGCATTAGGTATAGTCTCAGAAATTAGCCAGCTCTCCTCAGTATTGCCATATATTCCATATTTCCCAGAGGCATATGTTTTAAAATTATTGTCTAAAAGTAATTATAGATGAACCCCCTTTTACTTTCAAGGATGTAGGAGTTTGCATAATAGATATGAGACACTAGTCCCATTGTCTGCTGTAGAACGAACAAAGCTCCTTCCTAGTATGGCCACATGATGGGGGCTCAGGAAATCATTATATGCCTCAGTCCATCGCTGAACTACTCACACCCTAGAAAGTTCGCAGCCTTGTAATCCTCCTCCCTGGCAACCAATTATTCCCCAGAGCCATCAAAGCAAACACATACTGATTCCATTTTTACTTTTCCTTGTCTCGAAGTAGAATTCCTGTGAATATTTGGAGACTACTATATATTCCACTTTAGCCTTCTCATATTTGCACAAGATGTTCCTAATTACATTTTTTTTTCATAATTTATCATTTCCATATTTCTCATGATGGTGAGCACACTCCTGTGGATGAACTCTAAATCATCAGTGATACCCGAGAATCTGAGTATCTCTGTTCTCTTTCAATATACATCTCTCTCTCTCTCTTTTCATTGTTCAAATTGTCTTTCTCCTTTGGTTCTTTAATTGCTGAAACAGAGACAGCCGACTCTCCCTTCCTTCCCTTCCAGACTGTTTGTTCTTAAACTTTGCCACTGCTGTCACTTTCTAGCTCTGCCCCTTCCTTTGCTTACACTTTCAATCACTGTTGCTCTCTTCTGATTGCTCTCTTCCCTTTGTCTTTTTCCTGTATCACCAACTGTGTATCACTAAGCATGGGCCTGTTATTACTGTACTACCACTCTTCCCCTTTGTCATTGAATTACTGCCAGCTGTGAGCAATATGAGGCGCAAGGTCAAGCAGTCAAAAACTAGAGTCAAAAATGTCAAATCTAAGGATAACAAAACCTGCTCTTATCCACATTCTGCTTCCATTTTCATGCAGATCATACTGTATTTTAAAGTTCTATGAAATAATATTACAGATTTTCTTGTTGTCGTCACACTTAGCATTCAGTACAGCTGATCCTAAAAAAAAAAAAGAAACAAAAAAAGAATAATGAGGTTTTGGTCATAGTCTAAGTGTGAAATTAACCCAAATAGAAAAGGTTTATATTCTGAAAAATCCTGCAAGAATAAAGAGCATTAAATTGCAAAGACAGGATTGACCTGCCACAAAGACAGATTTTGTTTGGATGCAGAGTGAGTAAATATAGAGATGGAGGTATTGAAATGCAGTATATTTTGCACTTAAAGAGTCCCTCATTAAATCTGTGATCAATTAAATAGACTTTCTGAATTTCTCATTGAGATGTAGAATTTAAAACTATGTATGAATCTCCATAGAGGTCTATTTACTGGATTTTATAAAGAACTGTTGCATATTTAGTGTTCAATATGTCATTGGCACTGTTAGACATTTTCACACATTTTTTAAAACTTTCTATTTTAAAATAATTTCAGTCATATGAAAGAGTTGTGATAACAGTACAAAAAAATTCCCATATACCAGAGGTTCTAAACTGGCAGAGATTTTATGTCTCCTTCCCTTAGGATGTTTGGCAATGTATGGATAAAATTTTGATTATCACTGTTAAGAAGGTGTTGCTGCTGACATCTAGTGGGTAGAGGCCTAGGATGCTGCTAAACATCCTATAATGCACAGGGTAGCATCCTGTAACAAAGATAACTCCAGTCCCAAATATCGATAGCTCTGAGTTGGGAAACCCTACCACTTGCCATTCATCCACATTTCTCAAATGTTAACTTCTTATACAGCCATAGTGCAAAGACGAGAAGAATCAATTCATTGGAAAAGACTTTGATGCTGGGAAAGACTGAAGGTAAAAGGAGAAGGGGATGCCAGAGAAGGGGATGCTTAGATAGCATCACTGACTTGATGGGCACGAATCTGAGCAAATTCTCAGGCGTAATTGAGGGCAAAGGAGGCTGGTGTGCTGCAGTCCCTGGGGTTGCAAAGAGTTAGACTTCACTTAGCAACTGAACAACAACGTAATACACTAATTTTCATGACCTGACACTTTTGAAGACTATTGACCAGATATTTGATAAAAATTTCTCTTGCTTTTGTAGAATGTATTTTTAAAATTCATGTTATTCATTTTTTGATAGAAATACCACAGAAAGGATAGGCTGTCTTAGTGAATCATAGCAAGAGGCAGATAATTTCTTTTTTTTTTTTCATTAGTGAGGATGTTAATTTTGATCACTTGATTAAGATGATGTCTTCCAGGTTTCTTCACTGCAATGTAACTATCTTCCTCTCTGTAATTAAATATTCTATGATAGCTACTTTCAGATTATGTAAGTATCCCATATTTCATCATATGTTTATCAGTTCATTATAGTATTCATTAATGATTCTTGCCTGAAAAACAAAAAGCTGTTACTTTAGAGTTTGGCCAATGTTGTTTTCCTATTTCCATCAAGTAAAAAACACATTTGTCAGTTAGAATTCTTTTATAAAGAAGAGCTTTCCCTCATCTTCTATGCATTTGTGTATTCAATTATTCATTGATTTCAACACAGACTGAAAACAATTGATTTTTTTTCTAGCTTTCTATCTTCTCCTTTCCTCCTCCTCTTTTTCCTTCTTCTCCTTTCCTTTCTCCTTCTTTTTCCTCTTCTTCCCTTCCCACTCCTCCTTCTTCTTCATCTTCATCATCATCATCATTATTATCACTGCTATTTTGCTCAATGTGTACCTTATGTGGCCACTGAGAACCCCTTCAATTTGCCTTTTATGCATTTTTAAAGTGCATGAACCAACTTTTGAGCACCTCCTTCCTTTTCTGCTACTACAAGACTCAGCTTGTACTTTTTCTGCCCTGACCCTGGAATCAGCCACCTCTCCAAAGAGTCCTAGTTATTATTTGAGAATGATATTTAGGAACCAACTTTAGAAGCAAATACACTCAATGGTTTTGTAGTATCATTGCTTCTAATTTCTCTCAGTACAAAGAATTAAGAAATACAGGTAAACGTTCATGCATGTATATTTCTAAATCTACTGTCTCTCAGATTATCTATTTTGAAAAGAATATTTAATATACATACCTCCGATTTTAACACAACAACAAAAGATTTTACCCTTTTCCCTCTCCTTGTTTATGACTTCCAGAAAGTGAGAAAGGTGGGTTTTATTATTTGCAATACATTTGCTTGTTAGCTCCATTATCAAATACAAATAAATAGTTTTAGAAATTATAACCCATATCAATATGAACATTGCCTACTAATTAACATAAGATGTTCATGCACAGATTTTGATCTCTTGTCATTGAGTATATAATAAAAAAGTTCCAAAGTTATCTTGTCTCTCTTTTTTAATTTATTTGCTGCTTATTTGTAATACAATTTGTGTCCATTTGCCTCCTATGACATTTCATTTGGGGTTTCCTCTTCATTGTTGCTAACTTTAGGCATTTTGAATCATAAAAATATTAAACAGTAGAATGATACAAGACACTATATTCAGAGAAGTGTCGTGTCACCTTCCTCAACCAACCCTTCTATCCCAGTTTCATCTTCCCATCCATCTCACTGTTTCATTTATCTCTGTAGACAAGCAATCTTAGTGTTCTCTGCTTTATCAGTCCTGGGTTTCTTTTCACACAAATGGACAAACACATATTTTTCTATGCTCATATTTTACGTAAATGAGAGCATAATAGAACTACACGTTTGCTATAGACACATTGCTTTACTTAATACTTGAAAAATCCTGTTGAATATTAGAAGTAAAGTTACCTGAGAAGTCATAAAAATGATTTATGAAGAAATTCTTTTAATTGTTCTTGGACAATATCTTACCTATACTGGATTCAGTTCAGTTCAGTCGCTCAGTCATGTCTGACTCTTTGTGACCCTTTGAACTGCAGTACACCAGTCTTCCCTGTCCATCACTAACTCCCGGAGTCCACTCAAGCCCACGTCCATTGTGTTGGTGAATGCCATCAACAGTCTCATCCTCTTTCGTCCCCTTCTCCTGCCCTCAATCTTTCCCAGCATCAGGGTCTTTTCAAATGAGTCAGCTCTTCACATCAGGTGGCCAAAGTATTGGAGTTTCAGCTTCAACGTCAGTCATTCCAATGAACGCCTAGGACTGATCTCCTTTAGAATGGGTTGGTTGGATCTCCTTGCAGTCCAAGAGACTCTCAAGAGTCTTCTCCAACACCACAGTTCAAAAGCATCAATTCTTCTGCACTCAGCTTTCTTTATAGTTCAGTCTCTTTAAACTAAATTTAATGTTTAAAGTTGTGTTTTTCCAGAATGTCCATTGAAATTAATTACTTACTTTCTTAAATCTTTATAGGTTCTCTGACACACACAATAAAGTGCAGATTTATTAGTCTGACATTAAAGATGCTATAGGTTCTGACTCATTTTATGGCCTCATCACTTGCCACTCTACTTCCTAATCTCAGTCCTCAAATATTCCTTGCACATTCCCTAAACTGAAGTCACACTGAACAGCAGTGTAAAACAGTTTTCCAAACACATCAATTCCTCTCATGCCTAAAGCAGTCTGGTTGGAAAAATCCTCTAGGCATTTAAGACAGGTAAACGTTGCCTCCTGTATAACAAATGTGCTCTTTCCTAAAGGACAAATGAGGTTTATTCTTCTTGATCCTATAATTGCAGCCTTTGCACATTTTTATTTGTTACTACATATTTTAATTTTATGCCTTTGTCCTTTGATAGTAGCCAAATTGAAAACAAGGTCAAGTCATAGTCCTCTTTTGAATATCTAAGAGATTACATAATATCTGGCATGTTTTCAGTTCAGTTCAGTTCAGTTCAGTCGCTCAGTCATGTCCGACTCTTTGCGCATGTTTTCAGGTGGTTACTGAATTATATATTGAATTCAATAAAGATAAAAATAAACTTTTAGTGATAAAAATCAATAATAGAGATTCCAAAATTTAGATGTAAAGTAGCTTTTTTTTTAATAAATCCCTGTATGTTTTCTATATAAAAAACTGCTTATTAATGTATTCTTACTACAAAACTCATTCTATGTTTTAACAACCAGGAAAACTTGTCCTTCAGCATAGATCTATTTTACATTAATTTAAATACATTTTTATTTCAAATGATGGCATACTTTAAAAAAAATTTTTACCTTAAAATGATTCAGAGAAAATTGTTTTTTATTTCTAAACAGTATACACTCTGCATCTTTCATGTAGAAATTTCCAGTAAACACTGAATGAGGAAAGGAAAGAAAAGTGAAGCCACTCAGTCGTGTCCGACTCTTTGCAACCCAATGGACTATGGCCCACCAAGCTCCTCCGTCCATGGGATTCTCCAGGCAAGAATACTGGAGTGGGTTGCCATTTCCTTCTCCAGGGGATATTCCTGACTCAAGGATCAAACCCAGGTCTCCCGCATTGCAGGCAGACACTTTAACCTCTGAGTGACAAGGGAAGCCCTGGATAAGCATACTTTTATTTCCTTAGCTTTTTATATGGAATTGACACTTTCCCTTTGTCCAGGGTTTATAGGTAACCCAAGTATGTTCAGTAAGATCATAAATACCCCTTCCTGTGATTGGTTCAAGAGTTACACGTGATTCAACTAGAGTAGATAAGAACTTAACTCAGTGTATGGCTTTTGGTGAAATGTTAAGAAAGTAAAAGTCGCTCATGGTGAGGGGATTACAGTGAGCACTGACTGTGAACCTAGAGCTCTGGGCGAGCATCTTGTCTCAAGGAGAATGGAAACTTCAAGGAGGAAAGTAAAGCCCAAGGTAGAAGAACCAGGACAAAAGCCTCAGATCTTTATTAGTTGAGAATTTGAAACCACCTCCACTGCCGTACTTTTCAGTTGTAAAGTCTTCTCTAGATGAAACAAGCAGAACATTTTGGGTAAAGGCAAAGTGAGAAATTTAAGCAAACTCCCTAAGAACAAGAGTTGCTTTTTTTTTTTTTTCTGTAAAGGGCCAGATAGTAAATATTTTAGGCTTTGTGAATAATACAATCTGTGCAAATTAGTTTTACTATAATGGGAAAATAGCCATAGATGATACATACATGTGTGAAGTGTGTCCCAGTAAAATTTTATTGATGGACATTAAACTTTGAATGTGCATAATGTTGTGATATGAATATCATTATGTGAATATAATAATGTGAATATTTTTCACATGTTTCTAAATGTTATTTTTTGTTTTGATCCTTTCTAGACACTTAAAAATTAAGAAAAAAAAAAAATAGCTCCTAAGTCATACAATTACAAGCAATGGTAATCATTTGGTCCATGGGCCAACCTTACCATATCCTGTTCAATGGCATGAGCCATTACATGAGACATCAGGAGAGATGATATTTGCAATTTATTACGCCAGGTTTCTA
Organism: Oreotragus oreotragus; assembly: GCA_006410675.1. Lineage (NCBI taxonomy): Eukaryota > Metazoa > Chordata > Mammalia > Artiodactyla > Bovidae > Oreotragus > Oreotragus oreotragus. The sequence goes on along the minus strand of SJYX01002874.1, from coordinate 514,408 downwards.
ATTTCTTGGACTTCCTTTCAAAAAGAGATTGTTGTTGCTGTTCAGTCTCTAAGTTGTGTCCAACTCTTTGTGACCCCATGTGTTGTAGCCTGCCAGGCTTCCTGGTCCTTCACCATCTCCTCAAGCTTGCTCAAACTCATATCCATTGAGTTAGTGGTGCCATCCAACCATCTCATCCTCTGTCATTCCCTTCTTTCCTGTCTTAAATCTTTCCCAACATTAGGGTCTTTTCCAGTGAGTCAGCTTTTCACATCAGGGGGCCAAAGTATTGGAGCTTCAGAAACAAACAGAGATACTGGACAGGCAGAATAGGTATGATACGGGTATATAGATATTAATTATAGTGCTTGTGTATTCACAAATGGAATCTATGGCACACACAGAAAATATCAACATGACTCATTAATAATTAAATGAGTTAAAGAGTTAAATTAAAGGAACATTTTACATGTAAATGGACCCCAAGATAGATTACTCTTATTAGTAGCTCAATTTCTTCACTTTTAAATATAATCATACTCTTTGCCATATGCTTTACCAATAGACAGCCAACTCTCAGACATATGAAGAGCTGAGCTAAGATCAGATGCATTACCTTTCTGACCATCCAGATCCTTGAGCAAGTAGGCACTCCATTTTGGTTACTGATTCGTTGTGACTTTTTCTTATGCAATATTATTGTTTCAGAAGTTAATTGATATAAAACCTTATGCCATGAAAAACAAAATGGGACTAGAAAGAAAAATGTCCCATGGTTGTAAAACGGTGTCCTTTCTTGTGGGCAGAAAAGAGAGATGAAGCAATAATATTGTGAGACTTTCATTACATCAAGTGAGGTTTTAGGTAAGGGCTAAGTTGCACACTTACCTCCCAGCTGTCTTAGTATGAGAACATCACTTTTTAGCAAAGACTTTATTAAGGGAACAAACAAACAAATAAACAGAGAAATGAAATAAATGCTAACTAGAGGAAGAACATCAAGTGATCTTAAGGACTCCACATTGAAGGAAGGCATCGGAAAATATTTGTCACAAAAATAATGAAGCCTTATGGAAAAAAACATTGAGTTTAAACAAAATGTTAAAAAGGAGAGGGAGAGGGAGAGGGAGGGATGATTTGGGAGAATAGCATTGAAATATGTATACTATCATGTAAGAAATGAATTGCCAGTCTATGTTCAATGCAGGATGCAGGATGCTTGGGGCTGGTGTATGGGGATGATCTGGAGGGAAGATGTGGGGTGGGAGGTGGGAGGGGGGTTCATGTTTGGGAGTTCGTGTAAAAAAATAAATAAATACAAAAAAAAAAAAAAGTAAATCTAAATAGACCAGAACTTCTGGGTGTGGCATGATTGGTTTTACCTCCTACTGACTTTGATTAAAGTCCATGTCAGTATTAAGTAACACGACTGCAAAGCTCACAGTGTTGCCTGTGCCATTCGATGACAAAGTGACCTGGAAATAGCCTGGGACCAAATCATTGCAAAAGCATATTCTCTCAGTTATTTGCCCAAGAGATGCTAAGAAGAGACTAGCAGCTACTTATTTAGACCGTTCCTCTGACACAGGACGTTCTGGATGTGGGGAAGGATATGGGAGTAGACCAACTCTGATAAGAGTAATAATTATAAAAACATCCACATCTGTTTAGTTCTTCGTGTCCCAGGCAACGTGAGTGCTAAGAAGTTTGACTGCACCACATCTGCAAACCATCATAACACACTAGGTATCATCATTCTTATTAGTTTGTAGGTAATGAAAGTGTACCTTATGAGATCATGTCATTTACCTAAAATCACAAAACTGATGAGGGGAGAAGCTTTGTTATAGTTTGAGGTTGAGCTTTGGTACTGGCAGATAAGTGGAAATGATTAACAATTTTTTAGTGATCAGAGAAACTTTACAAGAAAGATGCTGGTTCTGTGTCTTTAAGAAAGTGTAGAAGAGTGCCAGGTGTGAGCAAGTATATAAGGGAAAAGGAGAAAAACATTCTTGGAGGAGAAAACACCCTTTTCCAAGACACCAAGACACAAGCTCATAAAGTATACAAAGTTTGAGAGGGATGAAAAATATGGATAAGGTTTCAGGAACCATGGGGAAAAAAAACAGTGGATATTCTTATCTGCCACATTCCTAAGTTTAGGTTTCATTTCATGGGCCATAGGAGGTCTCTGATAGATTTTAGGCTGGGAAATGATATGGTCAGATTCAGATTTTAGGGTGTTCACTTGCTCTGACCATGCAGAGAATAGCCTGGAAATGAGTGAGACCAGTTTCATTTTCACATATTAGAGATAGAATCAGTTCAATGTAGGCAAACTATCTCTAAGTATATTCAATAATATTCCATGAATACAGTGCCATTTGAATTATGCTGGACTGACGACTAGTGAAGTGAATTAAAATAAATGCATTGGCCTCAGAAATTAGCATAAAGGAATATATGATATTAAACTTTAGATCTGTGAGAAAAAGGGAAACTTCCACTATTTAACCTCTACTACTCGAATTAACTTCAGAAATATATAACTTTTTCCCTCCAAATTGCAGAATAAATTGTCATGTAACTTCTAATGTTAAAAAAAAAAAAAAAAGATCATCTCAGTTGACTTCTGGGCTATGTTAATGCTTCAGATTTCAAGAATCTCCACCTTTCCACTTCATAGACATTATAAAAATAAAATAGCTTTTTATTTTATAATTTTAGTTCTGACCATTAATCTTCTTAATAGTCCTCTTCCCTGAGGGGCCCTCAGGGGAATTGGGGTACCCCTTAAAAATTAAAACCACCAAAATATAGCTTCAAATACAGCAAAACTATAACCATTTTACAAACCTCATTTGTGTAATAAAATAATGAGATGAGGCAACACACAGAGACATACACACATGCACATTTCATTGGAATATGATAAAAAATACATCAGCAGAACCAAAAATCACCAGATGATAAAGGTCTCTATTTGTGCATCTTCTACTATAAATATACAGGCCCAAGGATCATACAAATTATATAGTGGTATGAAGCACAAGCTAGAATCAAGACTTCTGAGAGAAACAGCAATAACCTCAGAGATGCAGATGACAGCATCCTTATGGCAGAAAGAGAAGAAGAACTAAAGAGCCTCTTGATGAAAGTGAAAGAGGAGAGTGAAAAGGTTGGCTTAAAACTCAGCATTCAGAAAACTAAGATCATGGCATCTGGTCCCATCACTTCATGGCAAATAGATGGGGAGAGTGGAAATGGTGACAGACTATTTTTTGAGGCTCCAAAACCACTGTAGATGGTGGCTGCAGCCCTGAAATTAAAAGACACTTGCTCCTTGGAAGAAGTTATGGTCAACCTAGACAGCATATTAAAAAGCTCCTTGGAAGAAGTTATGGCCAACCTAGACACTTGCTCCTTGGAAGAATTTATGGCCAACCTAGATGGACAGTGACTGAATTGAACTGATGGCATGTTTTACTTGGGATGTTAGCCCTAAATCCTCTGGTGAGCAGGGCTGGGTCATATGTTATCCTTGAGCATCTCTAGCTTCTTTAGTTTAAAACCTAACCTAGAAAATACAGAGACGTCTTCCCTGTGCTTCCTTTCCTTTAGATCATATTCAGGAAATAAAGAACAGACCTCCTACTTTGCTTGAGTTCAGTTCAATTCAGTCACTCAGTCTTGTCCAACTCTTTGCAACCCCATGAATCGCAGAACGCCAGGCCTCCCTGTCCATCACCAACTCCTGGAGTTCACTCAGACTCAAGTCCATTGAGTTGGTGATGCCATCCAGCCATCTCATCCTCTGTCATCCCCTTCTCCTCCTGCTCCCAATCCTTCCCAGCATCAGAGTCTTTTCCAATGAGTCAACTCTTCTCATGAGGTGGCCAAAGTACTGGAGTTTCAGCTTTAGCATCATTCCTTCCAAAGAAATCCCAGGGCTGATCTCCTTCAAAACGGACTGGTTGAATTGCCTTGCAGTCCAAGGCACTCTCAAGAGTCTTCTCCACCACCACAGTTCAAAAGCATCAATTCTTCGGCGCTCAGCTTTCTTCACAATCCAACTCTCACATCCATACATGACCACAAGAAAAACCATAGCCTTGACTAGATGGACCTTTTTGACAAAGTAATGTCTCTGCTTTTCAATATGCTATCTAGGTTGGTCATGAGTTAGCAATCATTATTCAGAAAGTTGGAAAAGTGTAAGTGTTACCCGCTCAGTCATGTTCAACTCTTTGTGATCACATGGACTGTAGCTTGCCAGACTCCTCTGTCCATGGGATTCTCCAGGCAAGAACACTGGAGCGGGTTGCCATGCCTTCCTCTGGGGAATTTCCCAACCGAGGGATTGAACCCAGGTCTCCCGCACTGTAGGTGAATTTTTTACCCACTGAGCCACCAAAGTTAGAGTCAGGCAAATGGGGATCAAAGTGGCAGCATTGTGGCTGAGACAGATGATGGTGGTAAAGAAGGCTTAGCTCTCAATCAGTCTGTGAAACAGGAAGCTCCACATTTTAAAAGACCTCCACATCCAATCACAGGCAATGCTAGACCCTGTCAGGATTCACCAATATCTAAAGGACATGTCTTACATTAAGCTTGTCCCATATCTTAAAGTAGAAGAGAGTGTGTACTCATTCAGATAACCAAATATCAGAAAGAGAATATCCTTTATCTACTCTTCTGCCTATGGACATTTAGGTAAATGCAGTGTGGTGCATATATATGGTAGAGTATTACACCACCATAAAAAAAAAAAAAAAAGAAATAATGTCACTTGCAGCAACATGGATGGATATAGAGATTGTCATACTTACTGAAGTAAACCAGACACAGAAAGGCAAATATGTTATATCACTTATATGTGGTATCTAAAAAGTGGTACAAATAAACTTATTTACAAAACAGAAATAGAATCATAGCTATTAAACATATTTATAGTTGAGCTATTTCAAATCTTGAAAGACGATGCTGTGAAAATGCTGTACTCAATATGCCAGGAAATTTGGAAAACTCAGCAGTGGCCACAGGACTGGAAAAGGTCAGTTTTCATTCTAATCTCAAGGAAGGCAATGCCCAAGAATGCTCAAACTACCGCACAATTGCACTCATCTCACACACTAGTAAAGTAATGCTCAAAATTTTCTAAGCCAGGCTTCAGCAATATGTGAACCATGAACTTCCTGATGTTTAAGCTGGTTTTAGAAAAGGCAAAGGAACCAGAGATCAAATTGCAACATCTGCTGGATTATGGAAAAAGCAAGGCAGTTCCAGAAAAACATCTATTTCTGCTTTATTGAGTATGCCAAAGCCTTTGACTGTGTGGATCACAATAAACTGTGGAAAATTCTGAAAGAGATGGGAACACCAGACCATCTGACCTGCCTCTTGAGAAACCTATATGAAGATCAGGAAGCAACAGCTAGAACTGGACATGAAACAACAGACTGGTTCCAAATAGGAAAAGGGGTATGTCAAGGCTGTATATTGTCACCCTGCTTATTTAACTTATATGCAGAGTACATCTGGAGAAAAGCTGGGCTGGAAGAAGCACAAGCTGGAATCAAGATTGCTGGGACAAATTTCAATAACCTCAGATATGCAGATGATACCACCCTTATGGCAGAAAGTGAAGAACTAAAAAGCCTCTTGATGAAATTGAAAGAGGAGTGTGAAAAAGTTGGCTTAAAGCTCAACATTCAGAAAACGAAGATCATGGCCTGTGGTCCCATCACTTCATGGGAAATAGGTGGGTAAACAGTGGAAACAATGTCAGACTTTATTTTTCTGGGCTCCAATATCACTGCAGGTGATGCCTGTAGCCATGAAATTAAAACTCTTACTCTTTGGAAGGAAAGTTATGGCCAACGTAGATAGCATAATTGAAAAGCAGACACATCAATTTTCCAACAAAGGTCCATCTAGTCAAGGCTATGGTTTTTCCTGTGGTCATGTATGGATGTGAGGGTTGAACTGTAAGAAAGTTGAGTGCCGAAGAATTGATGCTTTTGAACTGTGTTGTTGGAGAAGAATCTTGAGAGTCCCTTGGACTGCAAGGTGATCCAACCAGTCCATTCTAAAGGAGATCAGTCCTGGGTGTTCTTTGGAAGAAATGATGCTAAAGCTGAAACTCCAATACTTTGGCCACCTCATGAGAAGAGTTGGCTCATTGGAAAAGACTCTGATGCTGGGAGGGACTGGGGGCAGGGGGAGAAGGGGACGACAGAGGGTGAGATGGCTGGATGGCATCACCAACTCAATGGATGTGAGTCTGAGTGAACTCCAGGAGTTGGTGATGGACAGGGAGGCCTGGTGTGCTGCAATTCATGGGGTCACAAAGAGTCAGACATGACTG
>SJYX01002874.1:484771-498098 GCA_006410675.1 Oreotragus oreotragus | reverse complement strand
GGAATGATGCTAAAGCTGAAACTCCAGTACTTTGGCCACCTCATGCGAAGAGTTGACTCATTGGAAAAGACTCTGATGCTGGGAGGGACTGGGGGCAGGAGGAGAAGGGGACGACCGAGGATGAGATGGCTGGATGGCATCACGGACTCGATGGACGTGAGTCTGAGTGAACTCCGGGAGATGGTGATGGACAGGGAGGCCTGGCGTGCTGCGATTCATGGCGTCGCAAAGAGTCAGACACGACTGAGCGACTGAACTGAACTGAACTGGGTTGGATCCCTGGGTTGGGAAGATCCCCTGGAGAAGGAAATGGCAATCCATTCCAGGACTATTGCCTGGAAAATCCCATGGACAGAGGAGCCTGGTAGGCTACAGCCCGTGGGGTTGCAAAGAGTCGGACATGACTGAACAACTTTACTTTCCTCACTTCTTTTCAAGGAATGTAGAAAAAAAAGTGTTTGTCCTTTCCTCCTCCTTGAGAATTCCAGACCCCTATCCCCTCCTTGAGAGTCCCAGACCTCTTTCTCCTCCTCAGGGACCCTGGATTTCTTATCAAACTGCTTAAGAATTGACTTTCTCAAAACCTAGCACTGTCTTGGTCTGTCCCAGGGGGACCCCAGCCAATGGCAGCACTACTTCTGACCTATATTGAAGGGCATCCAGCACAGCATGAAATGGCCTGATATATATTTTGAAGACATTTTGAAAACACATAGTAGTAATTGTTGTCTAATATTATGAATGTAAAAAGTTAACACAGAATATTACACTTAAAAATGATTACAATGGCAAATTTTAAGTTATATATGCTTTACCATCATTTTAAAGAGATGGGGGGAAAAAAACCCCAAAACATTTGTAGTTGTAACATGGGAAACAGATTGGAAAGGGGAGGAAAATAATCAAGGGATTCATTTAAGATGGAGAAGGGTCCTTACTGAATCCTCACAAACACCCCACTGTGTTAGCAATTATTTCCACATGCAGAAACTGCGAACCCAGGGACAATCAGAAAAAACTGAAAGATATTCTAAATCAGAGCTGGGAGAGAGTCTTTCTGTTTTAGCACTAAATTAAGAAATCCATTTGTTCCTAAACTCATGCCCGTCTACCTCCTCATTGCTCAATTTTGATGTTTAAATAAGCTTTACTTTTCATTTCGAAGTCTCAGATATAAATTGTCTTTTTTCAACTATGCATGAAAATTCCCATCAACGGAAACATTAACAATTCTTTTATCGTAACAGTGCAATTATGCCATATATAGTTGCAATTACAGTACATGCATTAAAATAGTCATCATATTGCATGAAATATCTGGAAGACAATCAAGATATTTTCCCATTTAAGTGGTAGTTATTCCACTATTTGTTAAACTGTCTGTTAAATGGATATTTTGATTTCTTAGATTAAAAAACACTACAGAGAATGAACACTAAAAGATTTCCCCCCAAAACTTGCAAATTAAAAAATAAAAAAAAAAAGTCTAGTTTGTGGGATACATGTCAGTCTCATTCTTTTTTTCAAATTCTTTGTGGTAAATAAAAAGAAATCTTTGATACTTAAAGGTTCGTAATAGAAGATCTGGAAAGATAAGTATAATCAGAGGAAAAGCATATCAGATTTGAAGTACATTTGACAGTGCTCTAATCACATTGGGCAATTGAATGCATTTGTCTAGGGATAATGAATTCCAGTGACTAAGATTCAGGCATTTTGATATTATAAAAGAAGCCCACAAACACCCTAATCAGTTAAAATGGAATTGTGTTGAATTTGCAATAATAATTTCTGTAATTGGACCATGAAAATAGAAGTAAGGCATTGCAGTATTAGAACAATTTTGATATAAGCTTATGTTAGCTTTATAGTGTGAAAATCTATCTGGTATTTATCTCTGAATGTCCAGTAGAAGTTTTATCATCTGCATAGATCAAAATAATACCAATCTCATGAAATTATTTTATCTCACATAGAAAACCACCATTACTGTTTTAATTTTGGAATGTGTTTTCAAAACCATCTCTTTGTTCACGGTCATCTACATGCATTTCACTCCACAAGAATCGATTATGAGTGCAGCCAATAGTGTGTGCTGTGCTTCAGAAAGAGGAATAAGCTGACATTTTACCATGATGAGGAAAGGGAATGATAAGTTTGAAGTTCTAAAGCCTTAGCTGTACTAGTTCTATGACTTTAGAAAGGTCTTATACATTTATTCAGTATAAATTTCTTTGTGAAAATGGACATTCATCTGTCTCACATGGCTATTATGAGAATTAAGTAGGATAAACCAATCACATAAAGTGTGTATCACAGATCCTGGATTATAATATACATGTGCTTTAAGGTAGCCCAGTTTCTCTGTCTTGACTGTAATAAGCTCACATTGGTAAGAACAAATGAAAATTTTAAAAATTGATAAAAATATGGATATAGACCGCATTACATGAATACTGCATGTGTTGACCATTTATTTATATATCCAATAAAGAGCTATCAAAACTGTTCTATATGATAGATTTGGGTTCAGATATTGGGAAAAACAGCACCAAACAAGAAAATATCCCTAACTTCATGGAGTTCACATTCTTGTGTGAAAGATAATGAGTCAGTTAAGTGATAAATAATAATACCACACATTTTTATGGTGCTTATCATGTGTCAGAGGGTCTGATCTGGATATTTAGTACACATTTACCCATTTAATCATAAAAAAATATTATTTGTAGAAGATGCTCTTATATTTATTGCCATTTTACATTTGAGGGTGCTGAGTCAGAGATGTGTTAAATAAGTTACAGACATCAATATATGGCAGAGCTGGGATTCAAATCTAGGCAGATTGTTTTTCAAACTGTCTTTTACCACTCTTTCTTTAAACACATAAGGAATTTAGCTTGAGTGTTTAGCTACACAGAGAGGTAGGAAAAGCGACAGTTGGTCATTCATGGCAAGCAAGCAGATGCCGCTAAAATGTAATGGACACATATTAGGAAGTTTTAAATAAGAGAATGATGGAACAGTTTAGATCATATAAATGCAATTAACAGTTATGTATGGGGAACAATCCAGGGAGAACCATGAAAAAGAGTTAGAATTTGGTTTTAGAATTCCTTCTAGAAAACAAAGAGAGCTTGGATATATTGGTGATATTCAATGCAAACATGTTGATATGAGATCCATACGGATATTTAACCTGTAGAGCTCACTAATGGTAAAGGGAAAAAAGCCATCAAGAATGAAGACTATGTTTTGACTTGACCAACTGCATGGAAGGAGTTGCTGTGGTTGATGGTGGAAAAGTGAGCTGAGTAGTAGAGGCAACAAGAGATTTGTTTTGGAACTGGTAACTTTGACATATGTTACCAATATGTGACCTGAAATCCTCTTAGATACACAGATCTGGAGATTAGTGGAAATTTCATGGTAGTGACAGAAATGAGACTATAACATTATACAGTGGCCTTTAAATATACGAGATCAGTAAACTCTTATAGTGAAGAAGTATGAGAAAATAAAGATTTTAAAAAAAAAATTAGAGTCAAGTTCTGAGGGCTTTGAAGCATTTAGAAATTGAATCAAAGAAAGAACTCAGCAAAGGAGACTGAAGAAAAAATGCCTTGTGACGTCAGAGAAAAACTCAAGGCAAAGATAATGGAAACTAAAAGAAGAATATGCTCCTTTTAATTGTCCCAAAAGTCACTCTGTTAGGTTGGTATTAGTACACTCATGAATATAGATAAGGAAAGAGAGGCTCTAGGAGGTAAATAACTTGCTCAGTGTCACGCGTAGTAGAGATATGATTTACATACTGTGCGTGCTCAGTCACCTCAATCATGTACAACTCTTTGTGATGTTTTTATATTGCTATTACACACACATATATATATCGTTTATGGTAACTCTACAAACAGTGAAAGTGAGAGTGATAGTCTCAATCACATCTGACTCTTTGCAACCCATGGACTGTAGCCCGCCAGGCTCCTCTGTCCCTGGAATTCTCCAGGCAAGAATACTGGAGTGGGTAGCCTTTCCCTTCTCCAGGGGGTCTTCCCGTACCAGGAATCGAGCCCAGGTCTCCTGCATTGCAGGCAGATTCTTTACAATCTGAGCCATCAGGAAAGCCCTGTACTAGTACTTTAATAAAGGCATGTATAAGACATTTGCAGATGCTAGAGAGGGAATTAATACAAATTTATCTNTAGTGGCCTTTAAATATACGAGATCAGTAAACTCTTATAGTGAAGAAGTATGAGAAAATAAAGATTTTAAAAAAAAAATTAGAGTCAAGTTCTGAGGGCTTTGAAGCATTTAGAAATTGAATCAAAGAAAGAACTCAGCAAAGGAGACTGAAGAAAAAATGCCTTGTGACGTCAGAGAAAAACTCAAGGCAAAGATAATGGAAACTAAAAGAAGAATATGCTCCTTTTAATTGTCCCAAAAGTCACTCTGTTAGGTTGGTATTAGTACACTCATGAATATAGATAAGGAAAGAGAGGCTCTAGGAGGTAAATAACTTGCTCAGTGTCACGCGTAGTAGAGATATGATTTACATACTGTGCGTGCTCAGTCACCTCAATCATGTACAACTCTTTGTGATGTTTTTATATTGCTATTACACACACATATATATATCGTTTATGGTAACTCTACAAACAGTGAAAGTGAGAGTGATAGTCTCAATCACATCTGACTCTTTGCAACCCATGGACTGTAGCCCGCCAGGCTCCTCTGTCCCTGGAATTCTCCAGGCAAGAATACTGGAGTGGGTAGCCTTTCCCTTCTCCAGGGGGTCTTCCCGTACCAGGAATCGAGCCCAGGTCTCCTGCATTGCAGGCAGATTCTTTACAATCTGAGCCATCAGGAAAGCCCTGTACTAGTACTTTAATAAAGGCATGTATAAGACATTTGCAGATGCTAGAGAGGGAATTAATACAAATTTATCTCCCTAAAATAATACAAAAGTGGTAGCATTTTCCTTGGAACTGACAAATAATAAGGGGTTCCTTAGTGTAACAGAAGGAGAAGGCAATGGCACCCCACTCCAGTACTCTTGCCTGGAGAATCCCATGGATGGAGGAGCCTGGTGGGCTGCAGTCCATGGGGTCGCTAAGAGTCAGACATGACTGAGCGACTTCACTTTCACTTTTCACTTTCATGCATTGGAGAAGGACATGGCAACCCACTCCAGTGTTCTTGCCTGGAGAATCCCAGGGACGGGGGAGCCTGGTGGGCTGCCGTCTATGGGGTCGCACAGAGTCGGACACGACTGAAGCAACTTAGCAGCAGCAGCAGCAGCAGTGTAACAGAAATGTCAACAACTGACAAGCCTTCTAGACAGAGAAATCGGTAGACATCTTATGAGCAAAGCCACCATGGGAAGAAGTGCTGTGTATTAAGCTGTGTGTGTATTTGTGTGTGTGTGTGTGTTTCCAGGAGAATGACTCATTATCTGCAGTATTTAAGGTATAGGAGCAGAAAGGCAATGACCTGAAAAGGTGTGAAGGAAAAATGAGATCAGATTTTGTCATTTTATTTTTTTATCACACAAATGAGTTTTCACTTTAATCTGTGGGTACAATAGGGAGACTGAAGGCTTATCAACTGGATTAGCATGTTAGAGTTATCTGTGAGAAACCTAATTTTGAATCGTAAATAAGTTATTTTTGTTGGTTTAACATCATTACTATGAAGAAAAGCCTTGCTCTACAATTAACCTGTTTAATGGAACTATTGATCATCACACCTACCTTTACTTTGTCCAGAGGGATGGATGATGGATTCATATTGAGATGTTTATATTGCACCAACTCACTTGACCAGATGGCCCTCAATTCATGAACCTTTCTTGCATATTAGTAGCTCTCAATATGGAGGAGCTTCCCTGGTGGCTCAAACAATAAAGAGTCTTCCTGCAATACAGGAGACCCAGGGTCAATCTCTGGGTTGGGAAGATCCCTGGGATAAGGGAATGGCTAACCACTTCGGTATTCTGGCCTGGAGAATTCCATGGAGAGAAGTCTGGTGGGCTACAGTCTATGGAATCGCAGAGTCAGATATGACTGAACAACTACCACTTTCACTTTCACCATCATGAAAAAGCTCTCTTTTTACTGGAGCTATTAATTGGGACTCGGAGAAAATAAAATTGCTAGGGTTGGATCCCAAGTTGTCTGAAAGAAACCCGCAGAGACAGAAGTCTGAAGTATAATTCTGGATCTAGTCATTCTGGGACGTTATCCCACCTAGATGTCACAGGTAAACAAATGGGTAAATTCCTTTTATCCTCAAGTATATTTGGATCCTGTCTGTTAGACTGCAGTGGGAAAACCTGGCAATATACATTAGCTGGGTTACGTAAATAATCCTGGTAAGAAACCTGGAAGACATAATTATGGCAATAAAAACAATAATATCAAAGGGATAAATATGAAGCATTTTGAGGCGAACTGATGTTCTATTTAACATAAATCTACCAGGATGTTTAGGAAACGTGAAGTGCCTTGCTTGAAAACTGAACACTTTTTGACCACTCATACATAACCAGGCCACGCCTCTGGTAAGACCGATGGAGAAGACAGGAGGAAAGAGTTTGTTTAAAGGTTTAAAAGTGAATAATTCTGGGCCCTTGTGGAATTGAAATGTGTGTAGAGGAAGGTATGAGTGTAAGCTGTGAGGCTTTGGAGCTCAGCAATGTCTGAGCTGGAGTGTATATTTGGGAAATATTAGCATAGTGAGGCATGCGAGTTGACAATTTTTTTTAGAGGAAAAAAAGGAGGAATCGTACAGGGAAAAAGTCCTAGACACCATCCCCTGTTCTTTGAATACAGGGCTTGGATGCATTCATTGGTGTCCCTAAACACTAGCACGGGGGATTATGTACAAATGAATGGCTGTGCCAGGCACAGTGTTAAGCATGACATCACTGCAGTTACCTTTAATCATCCTAAAATGATCTGAGATGGGTTTTCATTTCTATCTTCATGTTACAAGGAAACCAATAAGACCACTTGCAGTTTAAATTTGCTGAAATTCTAGAGTTTAATGATTCTGTATCCAGTTCTATTGGAGAAGGCAATGGCACCCCACTCCAGTACTCCTGCCTGGAAAATCCAGTTCTATAGGTATGCATGCACCTATATATGCACACCTATATGCATGTTTGTTTAATTAAAATAAACTAAGCAAAAAAAAAAANTAATGATTCTGTATCCAGTTCTATTGGAGAAGGCAATGGCACCCCACTCCAGTACTCCTGCCTGGAAAATCCAGTTCTATAGGTATGCATGCACCTATATATGCACACCTATATGCATGTTTGTTTAATTAAAATAAACTAAGCAAAAAAAAAAAAGCTATACCAAAATTATCAAATCTATCTCTCCATCTCTATACAAATTATGTGATTATCTTAAGCTGATTTTGTTTATATGAAATCAACTGCATGAAGACCTGTGAAGCTATGTTGGCTGCTCTGATGTCAAGTCAAAGTTCATCAGGCCATGATCAGCATTAATATTTACTGTATACATGTCATGATTTTACTGACTGTGTTGTTTCCTTATTCGTTTTTGTTTGATTTTCTCTTTTTTATTTTTTAAATTATGAAAGTATAACACATTTACCAGAGACTTGGAAAATACAGAAGAAAGTTACATGTAGTTCCACTATATATTACAATTATTTTTTTAAGTAGATAAATGAAGATCTTTTCAGTTGGAGTTTCAAAATCATTCTCTCAAAAATTAACAGAATATACAGAAAAGTAGAAGGGCGTAGTAGACCTGGAAAGCACTATGAACCAATTCAACTTAATTAAGGTTTATACAATTTTCACACAACAGTAGGACAAAAATACTATTCAAGTTCCCATAGACTGTAAACTAGGAGACACTGGAACATATCCAGGGACATAAAATAAGGTGCAAAAATTTTGTAATCTAAAGGTATTGAAACCGTATGGAGTCTATTCTCTTATCACTGAGGATTATGTTAAAAATCAATATCAAAAGATATTTGAAAATAACTCACATATTTTCAAGTCCAATGTGGCATTTGCCAAGTGTCTATATAGTTTCTTTTTTGATGTTCTTAGAGTCAAATTCACTTTTTAAAGCCTATTCAAAGCATTCAGTTCAGTTCAGTTCAATCACTCAGTCGTGTCCGACTCTTTGCAACTCCATGAATCGCAGCACGCCAGGCCTCCCTGTCCATCGCCATCTCCTGGAGTTCACTCAGACTCGCATCCATCGAGTCAGTGATGCCATCCAGCCATCTCATCCTCTGTTGTCCCCTTCTCCTCCTGCCCCCAATCCCTCCCAGCATCAGAGTCTTTTCCAATGAGTCATCTCTTCACATGAGGAGTTTCAGCTTTAGCATCATTCCTTCCAAAGAAATCCCAGGGCTGATCTCCTTCAGAATGGACAGGTTGGATCTCCTTGCAGTCCAAGGGATGCTCAAGAGTCTTCTCCAACACCACAGTTCAAAAGCATCAATTCTTCAGCACTCAGCCTTCTTCACAGTCCAACTCTCACAACCATATATGACCACAGGAAAAACCATAGCCCTGACTAGATGGACCTTAGTCGGCAAAGTAATGTCTCGGCTTTTGAACATACTATCTAGGTTGGTCATCATTTTCCTTCCAAGGAGTAAGGGTCTTTTAATTTCATGGCTGCAGTCATCATCTGCAGTGATTTTGGAGCCCAAAAAAATAAAGTCTGACACTGTTTCCACTGTTTCCCCATCTATTTCCCATGAAGTGATGGAACCAGATGCCATGATCTTCATTTTCTGAATGTTGAGCTTTAAGCCAAATTTTTCGCTCTCCTCTTTCACTTTCCTCTCATCAAGAGGCTTTTTAGCTCCTCTTCACTTTCGGCCATAAAGGTGGTGTCATCTGCATATCTGAGGTTATTGATATTTCTCCCGGCAATCTTGATTCCAGCTTGTGTTTCTTCCAGTCCAGCGTTTCTCATGATGTACTCTGCATATAAGTTAAATAAGCAGGGTGACAATATACAGCCTTGACGTACTCCTTTTCCTATTTGGAACCAGTTTTTGCTCAAAATATTAAGATTTTGTAGATGTACAGAACTAATTAAATTGTTTTCTAATAGCTTTGGTTACTATAATTATTTAAACTATTGTGAAATAAAGGAAGTCAAAGAAAACTGCATTTTGCAGTAAATAGATGAATTCATAGTTGGGAAGTTCTAGTTTTATATGTTCTAGTTCTAGTTTCATATATGTTCTTATACGATTCTATTTAAATACTTTATATATTCTAGAGAATACAACCGGGGAAGGCAATGGCACCCCACCCCAGTACTCTTGCCTGGAAAATCCAATGGACAGAGTAGCCTGGTGGGCTGCAGTCCATGGGGTCGCTAACAGTCGGACAGACTGAGCGACTTCACTTTCACTTTTCTCTTTCATGCATTGGAGAAGGAAATGGCAACCCACTCCAGTGTTCTTGCCTGGAGAATCCCAGGGACGGGGAAGCCTGGTGGGCTGCCGTCTGTGGGGTCACACAGAGTCGGACACGACTGAAGTGACTTAGCAGCAGCAGCAGAGAATACAACCATCTATGACTAAAAAATAAGTCAGGAAATGAACCCCAGCATTATCTAATTTAATCTGAAAATATTACTTTTAATGTACTCTGTTTAGGGTGTAAGCTTTCAAAAAATCCCCATTTTAATTTGTTTCTCTAGTCGAGGAAGGCTCACTTTAGGCAAAATTAATCGTTAATTAAGTGATACAATGTAGCAAAGCCTACACTTGAAATTGTAAATAACTAAGTAGATAATCATTAACTATTTAATGATAGTTAAGTTTTTTCCAAATATACGATGCAATTTAAAAGTGAAACAAAAATGATATGTTAAGAAAGAAAGGAAAATGAATGTTTGGCTTTTTTTCCATATTGGGTATATCACACTCTTTTGGGAAACCAGGCATTACTTCATTTATCCCTTTAAGACTCTTTTCAGAAAACATCATTAAGAATTAAACATTCATTGTTTTATTTCACTCCTTATTGATATCAGTAGAGGCAAAATATGCTGTGGGCTTAGATTTGACTCAGGAGTGAAAAGGACTTATGGTCAAGAATTTGATTCCCATTGGCTGTGATACCTTGACTAATTTACTGCGTTTTTATGGCCTTCAGTTTCTTCAAGTGTAAATTTGGAATATTAACCCTTCATTGCCCTGTTTTCCACATACTTTTGATGCAGAAACCAAAAGAGGTAAGGGGGGCTATCATTTATACATGCTTAAAACTTTCACATTTTTAGTCTTTGTCCATTTAAAGAAGCTACACAGAAATTTCTAGGAAGAAGTCTGGCTGGTCTCAGGGGCAAGGTCTAGTCAAATGACCATTTCCTAAAGTGAATGTCACATTCCAAAAATATGTTCTCCTGCTTTGCAGGTTGAGGCATTTGCTACATTGGTACTGTATACTCAAGCCAGGAAAGACTCAGTTTCAGAAGAGACTGATAAATAAACAGACATGAAAAAAAAAAAAAAAAAAAAGGAAAAAAAAAAAGAAACTTTATAAAAAGTGGTGGCTTTCTAGAGATAGCTACTATCTAGTCTTCTCAACTGTGTTACATTCTGGGAGCCACATAAATCACCAGAAGGCTACTTATTGATTATANAAAAAAAAAAAAAAAAAAAAAAAAAAAAAAAAAAAAAAAAAAAAAAAAAGGAAAAAAAAAAAGAAACTTTATAAAAAGTGGTGGCTTTCTAGAGATAGCTATTATCTAGTCTTCTCAACTGTGTTACATTCTGGGAGCCACATAAATCACCAGAAGGCTACTTATTGATTATAGGAAAATGGTGATCTCAAGGGATATTTCATCCTGATGAACCACTGTAACCACACCGCTCTTAGATTTTGAGATATTTTGTGTCCGGCCAATTTCACTTAAAATAAAGTACTAAACACATGTATGCATAGTCCTGTTCTCTGCTTTCTCCTGTCATAATCATTAAATGTTCCTCTTAGAACGTTTTCTTAGAAAATGCCTTTCTCTTATCATGTTAGTCATGCTAATTAAAACAATGTTTCCTCCAAAGTAATTTCTGCCTTAGCAGACAATCATTTGAATTAATTCTACATAGATGCTTCACATTATCATTAATTTAAGACATAAAAGCTAATTTTAGTTCAAATTATGGAGACATACCACTTTTAAGCAAATTAAGCATTCATTAAAAATGTTTGCTATTTTTATTATTCCTCTAATTATTTACTCTACTCCACATTAGATATTACACGAAATTTTCTTATTTAGTTTTCAGAGATTTAAAACTGAAGCTTAGAGAAGTTGAATACGTTCTTCAAGATTAGATTGCTAGTGAACCATGAAGCTGTCAAAGATGAAATTTGAGTTTGAGTTGGGCAGAGTCCACCTTTTTACCCATTATGGTACTTAAGAAATAAAATCTCAGTATCATTTGACAATATATTAAGGAATTCTTTATGTGCTAGTATGAAAAATGATCATTCCATATTCTTGTGACAAAAATAAAATCTTATCAGCTGGATTGATGTGCAATTACATACATAGTGTATTACTTGACTTTATCAAAGGATGTGCTTAATTCTTTGGTTTCTTTGCTTAAATTATTTGTTAACTATTTGGAGGGACAGTACCGTCAGTGGGTAGAGTAAAGTGGAATAAGATAAACTTGTCTCATGACCCCATCTCTTACTTGCTCTATAAACTTTGTTAAATTATGTAACCCACTTCAATCTCACTAAAATGGAGATTTCACTACTTCTGATTTCACTATTAGGCACTCGAGTCACAAATAAGAAAAATAAAAAATAAAGTGAAACAAAGGTTACAGCTTTCATGGAGCAAATAAGGAAGAAGATATGGAATAATTAAATAAAATTATATTGTCACAAGGAATAAAGGCAAGTGATGTTGTGCTGGTTAATTGATCTATGAACTTGAAAACACAGTTTATAATGTCTGCTTATCCCTAAGGTAGATATACTCCCATCATGGCCAATTTCAAGCTATCAAATTGCCCTAAAATTCCCTGAGTATTTTATAATCTGCTCTTATGATCCAATAGAAGCAGGTTAATCCCATCTTAGAGTGTTTGGGAGGTAGGATTTTCCTATCAAGAAATTTCTAGAAATATCACATGTAAATTGCCTAACATAGATTTTTGAGGGGAGTTGTTTTTTGTTTGCCTGCTTTTCTGTTTTTTAAAGAGCAAATTTCTGTAAGCACCAGTACCTTTTTATTCCACAGGTCTACATAAGATATTGTTTGCCTCTCTTTAATATATTTAAGATCTATGTGAGAGTTAAAGCCTGGAAATTTTTCTATCTGTATTGAGAATCTTTTACAGACCCTGGTTTAAATTACACAATAAAGCATTTATATTTGTGCTTGAGGAGTCAGAATATATAAGAAATAAAAGGCAAAAAGGTTTTTAAAAGTCCCAGGGCCAAAGAATAATATACAAGCTGTGATCGATAGATTGGATAAAATGGTCATCTACAGGGGATTAATTTTCTTTTAGCATTCATGGTCCTCTCTGGAGAGTAAATAAAACCAACATTTTCCCCAACCTTTTGTGTTGAAATGTTCATTTATCTTTTGCATCTTAGCTTTGTTTTTCCATTTTTCTTTTCTAATATCCTTTTCAAATTCGTTATAGTGTCATTCTTACTCTCTATTTCCCTTGGCTTTCTATCAAACTCCTGATTTTCAATTTTTTTTCTGCTTTATCTTAAGTCATCACTATTCCTTCTTTTGCTTTATGTTCTTTCCTCTACTAAAGTAACTGACTTTCAGTTCAGTTCAGTTCAGTTCAGTTCAGTCGCTCTGTCCTGTCCGACTCATTGCAACCCCATGAATCGTGGCACACCAGAACTCCCTGTCCATCACCAACTCCCGGAGTTCAGACTCACGTCCATCGAGTCCGTGATGCCATCCAGCCATCTCATCCTCGCTCATACCCTTCTCCTCCTGCCCCCAGTCCCTCCCAGCATCAGAGCCTTTTCCAGTGAGTCAACCCTTCGCATGAGGTGGCCAAAGTACTGGAGTTTCAGCTTCAGCATCATTCCTTCCAAAGAAATCCCAGGGCTGATCTCCTTCAGAATGGACTGGTTGGATCTCCTTGCAGTCCAAGGGACTCTCAAGAGTCTTCTCCAACACCACATTTCAAAAGCAGCAATTCTTCGGCACTCAGCCTTCTTCACAGTCCAAATCTCACATCCGTACATGACTATAGGAAAAACCATAGCCTTGACTAGACAGACTTTAGTCGACAAAGTAATGTCTCTGCTTTT
>SJYX01002874.1:449794-462284 GCA_006410675.1 Oreotragus oreotragus | reverse complement strand
GGTGGTGTCATCTGCATATCTGAGGTTATTGATATTTCTCCCGGAAATCTTGATTCCAGCTTGTGCTTCTTCCAGTCCAGCATTTCTCATGATGTACTTTGCATATAAGTTAAATAAGCAGGGTGACAATATACAGCCTAGATGTACTCTTTTTCCTATTTGAAACTAGTCTGTTGTTCCATGTCCAGTTCTAACTGTTGCTTCCTGACCTGCATATAGGTTTCTCAAGAGGCAGGTCAGGTGATCTGGTGTTTCCATCTCTTTCAGAATTTTCCACAGTTTATTGTGATCCACACAGTTGAAGGCTTTGGCATAGTCAATAAAGCAGAAATAGATGTTTTTCTGGAACTCTCTTGCTTTTTCCATGATCCAGCAGATGCTGGCAATTTGATTTCTGGTTCCTCTACCTTTTGTAAAATCAGCTTTAACATCCGGAAGTTCATGGTTCACATATCGCTGAAGCCTGGATTGGAGAATTTTGAGCATTACTCTACTAGCGTGTGAGATGAGTGCAATTATGTGGTAGTTTGAGCATTTCTGGGCATTTCTTTTCTTTGGGACTGGAATGAAAACTGATCTTTTCCAGTCCTGTGGCCACTGCTGAGCTTTCCAAATTTGCTGGCATATTGTGTGCAGCACTTTCACAGCATCGTCTTTCAGGATTTGAAATAGCTCAACTGGAATTCCATCACCTCCACTTGCTTTGTTCATAGTGATGCTTTCTAAGGCCCACTTGACTTCACATTCCAGGATGTCTGGCTCTTGGTGAGTGATCACACCGTCATGAATATCAGTCATGAAGCTCTTTTTTGTACAGTTCTTGTGTGTATTCTTGCCACATCTTCTTGATATCTTCTGCTTCTGTTAGTCCATACTATTTCTGTCCTTTATCGAGCCCATCTTTGCATGAAATGTTCCCTTGGTATATTTAATTTTCTTGAAGAGATCTNGTTCATCAGGCACTCTGTATATCAGATCTAGTCCCTTAAATCTATTTCTCACTTCCACTGTATAATCATAAGGGATTTGATTTAGGTCATACCTGAATGGTCTCATGGTTTTCCTCACTTTCTTCAATTAAGTCTGAATTTGGCAATAAGGAGTTCATGATCTGAGCCACAGTCAGCTCCCAGTCTTGTTTTTGCTGACTGTATAGAGCTTCTCCATCTTTGGCTGCAAAAAATATAATCAGTCTGATTTCAGTGTTGACCATCTGGTGATGTTCATATGTAGAGTCTTCTCTTGTGTTGTTCAAAGAGGGTTTTTACTATGACCAGTGCATTCTCTTGGAGTTCATGTATTTAAAGAGGTAAAAAATTGCCATGATGGGCATTCTGAAATAGACGAACTGGGATAGTAGATTGGGAACTAAGAAATTATGGTATGAGAGAGTACTGTTCGGTTCAGTTCAGTTCAGTTCAGTTCAGTTCAGTTGCTCAGTCGTGTTCGACTTTTTGCGACCCCATGAATCGCAGCACACCAGGCCTCCCTGTCCATCACCAACTCCCGGCGTTCACTCAGATTCACGTCCATCGAGTCCGTGATGCCATCCAGCCATCTCATCCTCTGTTGTCCCCTTCTCCTCCTGCCCCCAATCCCTGCAAGCATCAGAGTCTTTTCCAATGAGTCAACTCTTCTCACGAGGTGGCCAAAGTACTGGAGTTTCAGCTTTAGCATCATTCCTTCCAAAGAAATCCCAGGGCTAATCTCCTTCAAAATGGACTGGTTGGATAGCCTTGTAGTCCAAGGGACTCTCAAGAGTCTTCTCCAACACCACAGTTCAAAAGCATCAATTCTTTGGCGTTCAGCCTTCTTCACAGTCCAACTCTCATATCCATACATGACCACTGGAAAAACCATAGCCTTGAGAGTACCGTTATTCATGGTTTAAGATCTAGAAGTGAGATAGATCCATATGTGATAGTAGAAACAGAAAAAAAAAAAATAGTAGAGGTAAAAACATTGAGAAGCCTTGTGGTGTATGAGTTATCTGTTTGTGTATCAGCAAGTCCAAATTGTGATGCACATAGTGGTGGGGAGAAAGATTATGGAGACAGCAGCCAAGGTCTTTAACAAATGAAAAGAACTAAGAGTGTGCTTCATACATAACCCCATCTAGACAGTGCAGCTCAGGGTATAATCCTGTGGTGCAAAGTTTGAAATAACTGTAGGTGGAGAGTGAGCAATGAAGTAAGAACTATTTACAGAGAGGTGATGGCCCAGAGTAAGTGAAGCTTAAATGCATGCCTGAGAAAAGGGTCATTGTTGGAAGCAAGAATGTGCTAGTATAGATCAAGCCAAACACATGAGGCCAAAAATATTCAGAGCTAAAACAACTGCAGATAGCAGTTGGTGTTACAAAGAGGGAAAACCTAAATTTGGAGCCTTTGTTTGGCAGAGTTGGAACACTCAACTTTCTTTTGGATGACATTTTCAAGATGCCTGAGTAGATTCTACAGGAGCAGGAGGGCTATCTAAAGTCAGATTTCTCCCTCCTCAATTCATGACACCACCCTTATGGCAGAAGGTGAAGAGGAACTAAAAAGCCTCTTGATGAAAGTGAAAGTGGAGAGTGAAAAAGTTGGCTTAAAGCTCGACATTCAGAAAATGAAGATCATGGCATCTGGTCCCATCACTTCATGGGAAGTAGATGGGGAAATAGTGGAAACAGTGTCAGACTTTATTTTTTTGGGCTCCAAAATCACTGCAGATGGTGATTGCAGCCATGAAATTAAAAGACACCTACTCCTTGGAAGGAAAGTTATGACCAACCTAGAAAGCACATTAAAAAGCAGAGACATTACTTTGCCAACAAAGGTCCATCTAGTCAAAGCTATGGTTTTTCCAGTGATCATGGATGTGAGAGTTGGATTGTGAAGAAAGCTGAGGGCTGAAGAATTGATGCTTTTGAACTGTGGTGTTGCAGAAGACTCTTGAGAGTCCCTTGGACTGCAAGGAGATCCAACCAGTCCATCCTAAAGGAGATCAGTCTTGGGTGTTCATTAGAAGGACTGATGCTGAAGCTGAAACTCCAATACTTTGGCCACCTCATGTGAAGAGTTGACTCATTGAAAAAGACTCTGATGCTGGGAGGGACTGGGGGCAGGAGGTGAAGGGGACAATCTAGGATGAGATGGCTGGATGGCATCACCGACTCGATAGATGTGAGTCTGAGTGAATTCCGGGAGTTGGTGATGGACAGGGAGGTCTGGCGTGCTGCGATTCATGGGATTGCAAAGAGTCAGACATGACTTAGCGACTTAACTGAACTGAAATGATGTGGGCGATGGATTTCCCTGGTAGCTCAATGGTCAAGAATCTGCCTGCAGTGCGGGAGCTGCAGGAGACCCAGGTTTGATCCCTGGGTTGGCAAGATTCCCCGGAGGAGGGTGTGGTAACCCATTCCAGTATTCTTGCCTGGGAAATTCCATGGACAGAAGAGCCTGGCAGGCTATAATCCATGGGGTTGCAAGGAGTCAGACATGACTGAAGCGATGAGGCATGCATGCATGTAGGGGATGGTGCTCAACTATAACTTTTTCCACGCTCCTGACTTTGGGAGAGAAGATCTGAAATAAATGGCAGTTTGAACAGAAAATGATGCCCATGTGATGGGCATCAAGGGGTCACATTCTCTTCTTCCAGTTTGACAGAATGGACCATATCTTGTCTAAATGACATGACAGTAATGTCATTCACTGCCAACTAGCTGTCATTTTGATGGCAAAAATCATCACACTTTGTATCACAGATGTTAGTGATCCACAGGAAATAAAACGTGTTGACATCTTTCACTTATAATAATGTAGGATTGATTGTTTCCAACTTTAATTTATCCAAAAATACATATGAAAAAAAATTAGACAGTGGCTGATTTACAAATGATAGGGCTTAGGGGAAGGTGATAAGTGTATAGAAAATAATCTACCTGTAATAATTAGAGGGCAAAATGGTTTTAGTAGTAAAATAATCCTGTTGGATGGTTTAGAAGCAAATAGGCAATGGCACCCTGCTCCAGTACTCTTGCCTGGAAAATCCCATGGACGGAGGAGCCTGGTAGACTGCAGTCCATGGGGTCACTAAAAGTCAGACACGACTGAGCATCTTCATTTTCACTTTTCACTTTCATGCACTGGAGAAGGAAATGGCAACCCACTCCAGTGTTCTTGCCTGGAGAATCCCAGGGATGCAGGAGCCTGGTGGGCTGCCATCTATGGGGTCGCACAGAGTCGGACATGACTGAAGCGACTTAGCAGCAGCAGCAGCATGAGAGATTCAGTTATTCTTTGGGATTATTCACTGTCATAAACTTAATAAATAGCAACTAATGTAAAAGCTAGTTTGACAAGGTATATAGAGACATATGTAATCTATTTTCACCTTCACATCTTAAAGCAACTTCCAAATCTTGGTGATTTTATTAAAATTATAAAAATATAACACTGGTAAGATTCTTAGGGATTTTCTAAATCCAATTTATTATTTTATTGATGAAGAAATTGAGGAAGAGCTCATTTAACAAATGCCAAGATTCGTGAGTCATGTTCTTTTTTTTTTAGGGTAGGCAAGACCTAGTATTTAGTTCTTTCTAAGTAAGAGTTCAGTTTGGAATTTCAGGACACCAAGAAACCTGGAGACTTGTAAGAGTATTATTACGCTGCTCCTTTATTTTTCCACACAGTGTTAAATAAAGCTCAGATATTACTGCAATGATATCAGCCCTCAATCCCTGTGTCCCCCAAAAGGTATTTTGCTTCCCTAGAAACTAGGCATACACAGGCATTGTAGCTCTCATATTCATTTGCTTCTTACAGTAAATTTACCTCATATGTAAATTAGCATCTCCAGGATTCTGATTGGTATTCTATCATGGGAAATTAAAAGAGTAGAGGGTAGAAGGGCAAACCACAGGTCTTGATGCTGATGTTGATCTTGAGATTGTAACTGATACCCATCCTTTATTTCCTCTGCCACATATTCTACCAGCTTAGTGAGCACCTCTGTTTTTCTAGGTGACTGGCTTGGTGGGGCAACCCAGACTTTGAACCTTGAGGATGCTGAATTCTTGGGTATCATGCTTCCCTGAATGCTCAGTTGTTAAAGAATCTGACTGCAATGCAGGAGATCCTGGTTCGATTTGTGGGTCAGGAAGATCTGCTGGAGAAGGGATAGGCTAGCTAATCCAGTATTCTTGGGCTTCCCTTGTGGTTCAGCTGATAAAAAATATGCCTACAATGCGGGAAACCTGGGTTTGATTACTGGGTTGGTAAGATTTGCCTGGAGAAGGGAAAGTATTCTAGCCTGGAGAATTCCATGGGCTGTATAGTCCATGGGGTCACAAAGAGTCGGACACAACTGAGAGACTTTCAATTCAATCAATGCCTATTTCAGACTTTGGCCATTTATCATTACAACTGATTATGAGAATGCCTCTACTGTTGGAATGCCAACTGATATAGTCTTTCATTTGTCAAGATGTTAGAGAAAGTCAACATCTTCATAATTGGGGCCCATTACTCCTAGCAGTATGATGGGACCTTTCCTTGCATACTAGAGTTTTGGCATGAGGAGCCTGGAATAATCAAGTGATGGCCATGTCTTAAAGTTCAATAGGTCTTCTCCAGTGTTACCAGGTGAAAATATTTCCCCTATAAGAACTGAAATCACTAAACCCACAGAGACTAAACTGGTATTACAGGGAGTATACATTATTTGATTAGGTGAATAGTGAGTGACAGAGAGGTTATTTTTACTTCCACATTTAGTTACTGAGCAGAATATATATTCATCCTATAAAAGAAGTATGTAATAATTTTTGATTTAGGGTATATGTTCAATCTTCATGAATGATAACCCATCTCCAACTTGGCACCTCAGCTACACATAAGGAAAGTTAGTGCTCAGCCATTTCCAACTCTTTGTGGCCCCATGGACTGTAGCCTGCCAGGCTCCTCTGTCCATGGAATTTTCCAGGCAAGAATACTGGAGTGGGTTTCTATTACCTACTCTAGGGGATTTTCCCAACCCAGAAATTGAACCTGCATCTCTTCTGTCTCTTGCATTGGCAGGTGTGTTCTTTACCACTCGCACCATCTGGGAAGCCCATACATCAACTACACACACATTAGGTCAATTCACAACTATATTTGCCCAGGAACTTTGCAGTGGTGGATGAGAGATGCATCTGAGTTATTTATGGCAAGCATTTTCAAGAACTGCAGAATGGATGTGTCAGATCTGAAAAAAAGACACAGAATCCTTATGTGGCTATTTATTCAGCTTCCTTGATATTGAATATAGCATGATTACATAGTAATCCTGTTCATAGTCATTAATTTTCTGGACAAGAATTTACTGAGGACATACTATGTGAGATGTACGCTTCCCATCACTAAGTGGAAAGCTTGAGGAAAATGTTGTTTACTAAAATAAGTGTTAGGAAAGATGTCAGAAAGGATTAATGTGGGGATTTTGAAGGCTGGATAAGCTATCACTCACTAACTTGACTTAAATAAATATTTGTTTATATTAGATAGTTAATATTTGTTGAACATTGCAGTTTAATTTTAACAGGGAAGAACAGATATCCTAATAACTTTGACAAATGAATGATTTTTCTGCATTTGAATATCTGCCTCTCTGTTTGATTGTCCAGATTTTCAAAGAGATATAATCGGGGGACTTGAACAAAAGAACAAATTTCAAAATAATATAATTGGGGGACTTGAACAGAATCTTTGCCACCAAAGGTCCCTCTAGTCAAAGCTATGGTTTTTCCAGTAGTCATGAATGGATATGAGAGTTGGATTATAAAGAAAGTTGAGCACTGAAGAATTGATGCTTTTGAACTGTGGTGTTGGAGAGGACTCTTGAGAGCCCCTTGGACTGCAAGGAGATCCAACCAGTCCATCCTAAAGGACATCAGTCTTTGGTGTTCATTGGAAGGACTGATGTTGAAGCTGAAACTCCAATATTTTGGCCACCTGATGTGAAGAATTGACTCATTTGAAAAGACCCTGATGCTGGGAAAGATTGAGGGCAGGAGGAGAAGGGGATGACAGAGGATGAGATTGTTGGATGGCATCATCGACTCAATGGACATGAGTTTGGGTAAACTCCAGGAGTTGGTGATGGACAGGGAGGCCTGGCATTTCAGAGAGCCGAACATGACTGAGCGACTGAACTAAATTGAACAAAAGAGTTTCCTGTCTGCCAGTCAAATAATTTAATAAAATGTGGGATCAATGAAGTAGTAATTGCAATTTCTGGCTCACCTGCATAATTTTGTCTGAGTATCAGTACACTTTTTTGTTCTTAAAAGTAAACAGCAGATTAATCTTCTGATTATGTGGTTGAGAAGAGACTGGAGGATGACCCTCATAGTGAGACTTTACACCAGCCAGTCAGGGTGAAAATAAACCGAGGTGATCAAGGACAAGAAAAGCATTCAGAAGAGTTGATGGCATGGATGAGACACAATGACCATTTTGAAGGGTGTCAGGAAGCTTAGTTGGTGCAGTGAACCGGACATGTTGCAGATCATGGTTTATCAAAGTGATTCTCAGTCCACTAGGTGGGATGTGGCAGCAGACATGTGCAGACTTTAAGAGTACTCCAAGTCAGGGAGTGGTGGCGGCATGATTCTAGGTGGTCTGTGTGCATGAAAGCCAGAGGCAAGGTGTGCTCCTGAAAGAGGAATCAATAAATCAAATTCTCATAGCGATTAGGCAGCTAGAGCAAATGAGTGATGCAGACAAGTTGCTGCAAAGGGAGTGAGAAGGACAGTGATGTCACGGAGTTTGCACGCATAACCTTTATGAAGGGGTCAGCTAGAACTCAGCCTCAGCCAGTTCTGTTTTGTGGGAAGCGGGCAAGTATTACAATATCTCAGACATTTTTTCAAGATATCTGTGGCCTGTTGATTTAAGTTTACATAAATTTCAGATAGGTGGATTTTGGAACTAAATCCATTTTTAGAACTGGCAGGGCAAATTAATATGAATCTGAAAATCAAATGTTGCCAATAAGCTTCTGCTGTGCAACTCTGAGATAGTATTTGTCAGAATCCTAACATAGAGTGTAAAGCTACAGAGAAGGGCATCTGTGCCACTCATGAATCTATGGACAAGTCAGAAAACTGAGGCATCATCTAATATTCAGGGTTGTGGTATCACCGCAAGAGTGAGGAAAAACCTGATGTCCTGCAGGCAAGCTGATGTCCCCATATTCACTATATTTGTTAAAGCTAAATGACCCTTTCCAGTTTTTAAGTTTTAAAAACTGACAGAGCTAAATCTTCTTTATGAAGGGCAAAAGTAAAATCTAAATAATAGTCCAAGGTGTTTATGCAATCACTCTTATTTGCTTTTACTCACTTTTCTTTGATTTTTTCTTTTTTTTTTTTACGTCAGATCTTAGATTTAAAATCTGCTTCTCATGACTCTGGTTTGAGGGTAAATTTTGATTCCTTTGTAAGATTTTTTTTTTTTTTTTTTACTTTGAATCACATAAACTTTTTTTAACACTCATCACACTGGTATTGGTTTCTCCTGTGGTCTCCATCTAGAAGTATGTGGATCCCCTGGAATTTCAGTAATGAAGTTTACTTCCTGGTTAGCAATAAGGGAAGATAATTGGAAAGAAAAGTCTACATAGATTTTTTAAAACTGCCAGGATTGCTTCAGGAATTCAGAGTGGGATAGAACCATGTCCCCAGGTGAAGAAAATGATTAAAAGTACATTACAGCACTGCACAGATTTGGGAACATAAGTTGTGTTAGGTTGCAACCTCATACACAGAGGGCAAGGAGAGACCAAAGAAAGAGGCAGGCTACTCCAGGCTGGTAGGTGGCAATTTTGACAAGCAAGGGAACTTACATACAGGACTTACCTTAGGTGGCAGCAAGATGAGTAGGTCTCACACCTGCCTGAGAGAACCTTAAAATTTATATAAAGGCCTTAACTGATTTCCTTGGGCTTTCCCAGTGACTCAGGCAGTAAAGAGTCTACCGGTAATGTGGGAGACTCGGGTTCAATCCCTGGGTTTGGAAGATCCCTTGGAGAGGAAAATGGCAGCCCACTCCAGTATTCATGCCTGGAGAATCCCTTGAAAACTAGAGGAGATCGGTGAGCTACAGTCCACGGGATCGTAAAGGGTCAGAAACAACTGAGTGACTAATTCTTCTTAACTGACTTCAGTCATCAGTTCAGATCATCTTGCACATACCTTACTGTTCACTTTTCCAAGTCTGCACCCGTGAAAAGGCTCTGGCAAAGGGAATGGTGAATGCAATGTACTTTCCAAGGCTGGGGAGGGGGTGGGAAGCCTCTGATTGCCCATATCTGGCTCAAGGGTCACTAGCCATCACATCCCTTCAATGACCTCCTCCAACAAATAGGTGTATTGTTTATTTTTTCATGGACACAATACAAGCATCTGTAACTATAGATAACAATATAACTTCACAGCATTTTTGAAAAGCTTAATATAAATCATATCTTTAAAGTGCTAGAGAGTACAGTTCATGGACTCTGGAATGCTGGTTCAGTAGTTGTGGCCCATGCACTTGCTTGTCCCGTGGCACGTGGGATCCTCCCAGAGCAGGGATTGAACCTGCATCACCTGCACTCTGCAACGACTGATGTCTGCAAGTCTAGAGCTCATGCTTGCCCCACGACAGGCCAATTCATCTGAGAAACTAGGGATTGAGGTAAGGAAGAGACTTTATTCGGGAAGCCAGCTGACCAAGAGGATGGCTGCCTAGCACCTCAAAATAACCATCTTACTGGAGTCTGGATGCCAGGTTCTTTTATAGATCAGAGATGGGGATGTGAGGAAACAGAATAAAAAGGCCATACATCTTGCAAAGCATCTTCTAGAATGGCAAGCCTCAGGCAGGAGATGTGTTCATTTCTCCCTTCCTGCCATCTTTAGATGGACAGGGTTCTGAACAAAGGCACTTTAGTTTAGCAGTCAGACAGAAGGGCAGGATTCTCTGAGGCAGACCATTCTGTAAGATTATAATAACAAAAGCAACTAAAAGCAAGTCAAAGAAGAAGTTCCAACATGGAGTCACAATTGGTTTCTCCTCTGCAACAGCACCACGGGAAGCGCAGCAACTAGAGGAAGCCCGTGTGTGCAGCAAAGATGCAGTGTGACCAAAAATGAATCAATAAATAAATATTAAATATATATATATATAGGTAATGGCTTCCACATTGGCTCAATGGCTAAGAGTCCATTTGCTGATGCAGGAGACAGGGGTTTGATTCCTGGTCCGGGAGTATTCTACACGCCTGGAGCAGCTAAGCCCGTGTACCACAACTAGAGAGTAATCCTGCTCACTGAAGCAAGAGAGACGTTCACACGGCAGTGAAAACCCAGCACAGCCAAAATGAATGAATGATGAATAAAAAATAAATAATATATATATGCACACACACATATATATATATGTATTAAATGCTAGAGTTGATTGGCATGTAACATGGTTGATGCACCATAACGTTGCTTTTTGCCCTCTGTCCTCCCACTGTGAACAAAAGACCATAGAGAATGTTGAGAGGAGCTCCTAACATTCATTTCTCTTGCAGCAATGTTTTTCATAAACGTACGCATGTATTTTCTTTGTCAACAATACCTTTGTTGCCTTTTCTTTGTGCTTAATAATGTTCATGTATCATCTATTATGCAACCCACACCTACTCCCTTTCCTCCCACGAAAATAAATAAATGAAAAAGCAAATGCTAAAAACTACTTTTGTAAAAGCTAGAAGAGGCTATTAAAGTGACATATTACATAGGAGTGTAACCCAGGGACTTTCATAAAATAATTTAGCATCCAGAACTTCCTGATGATGAGTGGTGTAATAAAAGCCTTAAAACTACCGTCTTGACTTCAGGAAAGGCCAGAGGATAAAGAAAGACACCATTCACATTTGTTTTCAGAACCTCTCACCTTGACTGTTTTTCCTTTCACGATGAGCTTGGGCTTGATTTAGAAATGAACTACAAAGTCAGGTTAAGAAGAACATAATTTTGTATGCCATGCTGTCGGTTGCTTTTGCCAGCAAGAGGACCTCTGTGGGCAAAGCACTTTCAGGTGCATAACTAGAAAAAGATAAGCCCTGGTGGAAGCCTAACTCCCCCCTCTCCTTGAGAGATGCATTTTCATACACCAAAGATATTCGCCTTCCTTTATTCTTAAACAAAGGAAACAACAGAATGAAAATTTGTGTCAAGGGACCCCCTCTCAGCCCATCTGGACAGAGGGTGATTTAATGGAAAAGGTCAGCTGCCTTGTCTGAAGGTAACCCTGCTCTTCTAGAAGAAGTGAACATTGCTACACACACAGCACTAACCACAGGTCACAGGTTAATGCAGGTCAAATTCTTTTTCAATTATAGAGTGCCAATTTTATTGCAGGTATTTTTTATAGCTACTTCTAAGTGGTAAATGTTGCCATCTGGAATTTACAGATACAGAAGCAAACCCATAGAAGATAATTATCTAACTTAATGCTGGCTTTTGGGTGCCTTTATATGACTGGGTTTGAGCCTGACTTGCAGTTGTGTACATCTTGTATTTGTGTACTTCTGCTTATATTTGAGGAGCTTTCCTGGTGGTCCAGATGGTAAAGAACCTGCCTGCCATGCAGGAGACCCAGGTTTGATCCCTGGGTCAGGAAGATCTACTGGAGGAGGGAATGGCAACCCACTCCAGTACTCTTGCCTGGAGAGTCCCATGGACAGAGGAGTCTGGTGGGCTACAGGCCATGGGGTCTCAAAGAGTCAGACATGACTGAGTGACTAACACTTTCACTGTTTACTTTGCAGTCGTGTATGTGTGATCTGTTTAGTAACTTTGATATCAGAGCTATTCTAATTTAGAAAAATGAATTGGTAAATGACTTTCTGTGCTCTACAACAATTTACAGAAAATATTCTGGTGGTCCAGTGCTTCTGATACTGCACTCTCACTGCCAAGGACTTGGCTTCAATCCCTGGTGAGGGAAATAAGGTCCCACATGCTGCACAGTGGTACAGCTGACATATTTAACTACCTATACTCAGATGTTTTTTGAAAAGAGCTGTTTGAATATGATAACTGATTATTTTGTCCAAAGCTTTGTCTTCTTCAAGACTTTCATGGAACCTTTACTTTATTAAATTATTTATTGTATTTTCCCATAAAGTTATCAATATATCATTGATATATTTTTAAATTTATTATTAGAAGAAGGAGTGTTCATTTATTTATTTGTTGGTGTTTTCGTAAATATCTCCATAAGAAATGCTTGGAAAGTGAATCACGATTGTGAGTTTTTCATGATTTGCTTTCCTTTTTGTGAGTTCAAGCAAAGGATAAGGGTAATGGCCCAATAAGTATGTCATAAGAGAAAAAAGGAGATTGATATTGCTATTCCGTATTGACAGAGATATCAAAACCAAAACATCCAGGACAAAATAGTCAGCACTTGTATGCGTTCTT
>SJYX01002874.1:433093-449766 GCA_006410675.1 Oreotragus oreotragus | reverse complement strand
CTTTCCTTTTTGTGAGTTCAAGCAAAGGATAAGGGTAATGGCCCAATAAGTATGTCATAAGAGAAAAAAGGAGATTGATATTGCTATTCCGTATTGACAGAGATATCAAAACCAAAACATCCAGGACAAAATAGTCAGCACTTGTATGCGTTCTTTTACAACTCTAGAACCAATAATGTGCCTTCTGTCCTTAATAAGGATGTTTAAAGAGTTGACAACTTCAAAATGAGGAGAAGAGAACAGTGGGTGTAGCGGACTGTTATCAAGCTATTTGTGTTGCCCCAACAGTCATGTGGAATCATCATCACAAATGTTACTGCTATGATGGACCAGGGAGACATGACAGAGAAAAGAGCTGGGTCCTACTTCAGAAGATCAAGATTTTTTCAGATGAGGTGAATTTAACATGTGGAAATAAAAATGAAAGTTACCTATGTGAGGTCCCAGGGGAAGAGTATTTCAAACATACAAAACAACAGGCACAAGGCCCATCAGGTGAAAGATGGTTTGACTCATCCTAGGATTCTGGCCATGTGTCCCAAGCTTTGAAAATGATGGAGAGAGTAAGATCAGATGCAGTCAGTGTGACGGACAGTCAAGACTACAAACATCTTATTTTGCAAGCTAAGTAATTCATAATTTAGCAGCTGTAGAGTGAGAGATCCCAAATGGTGGGGGGAACACCTGTAAATGGCAGAAATCAACATCATTTCTGCATGCTGATATGGCCCCTCAGTGGCTTCAACTGAAAGAAAAAGGAGTTCCAACTGAAGTCTGCACTTTTGAAATTCATCTNTGGACAGTCAAGACTACAAACATCTTATTTTGCAAGCTAAGTAATTCATAATTTAGCAGCTGTAGAGTGAGAGATCCCAAATGGTGGGGGGAACACCTGTAAATGGCAGAAATCAACATCATTTCTGCATGCTGATATGGCCCCTCAGTGGCTTCAACTGAAAGAAAAAGGAGTTCCAACTGAAGTCTGCACTTTTGAAATCCATCTTGTAACATAAAGCAGAGCACCATGCAATGTCCATTTTGAAAGCAGCTGTCTTTCCCCTTTGCTCTTCGGTACATTCTTATTTAGTGGACTTAACACGATGACAGAATATGCTTTCGGGTTTGTACGAGGGATGCATGAATAGATGTGATGTGTAGAGTGAGATGACAACTTCTTTTTTTAGTGGTGATCAGAAATAACACTGTGTTGATGTGATTTTTGCACCCCCGGAAAAGTTTAAAATCATCCTTTAATTCTTAAATTATTTCCTAGAGAGATGGAGTTTACTCA
This sequence comes from Oreotragus oreotragus, assembly GCA_006410675.1. Classification (NCBI taxonomy): domain Eukaryota; kingdom Metazoa; phylum Chordata; class Mammalia; order Artiodactyla; family Bovidae; genus Oreotragus; species Oreotragus oreotragus. The sequence continues at coordinate 448,475 of SJYX01002874.1, read as the reverse complement.
TACTTGAAAAGTAGTAGAGTTAGAAGCAATGGAAAAACTAGATAGGGGTTTTCTTATACACTCTGTCTATTGTTATCACCCCCAAACTTATGATATTTTTTGCCTTAAAAAAATGAAATACTATGATAAATGCAAGGAGCTTCCCAGGTGGCACCTTGGTAAAGAATCCACCTACCAATGCAGGAGACACAAGAGACACAATTTGATCTCTGTGGGAAAATTTCCAGGAGTAGGAAATGACAACCCAGACCAGCATTCTCACCTGTAATATTCCATGGTCAGAGGAATCTAGAGAGCTAGAGTCCATGAGACCACTAAGAATCAGACACAACTGAGGGACTAAGCACACACACATACATGGTAAATGTATGTTTATATTTTCAGTGGCTTTTGGAAGGAAAATTTTGTAAGAAGGGAATTGTTAAGCTTGAAGTGAAGTGAAGTGCAGTGAAAGTTGCTCAGTCGTGTCCAACTCTTTGCAACCCCATGGATAGTTCATGGAATTCTCCAGGCCAGAATGCTGGAGTGGGTTGCCTTTCCCTTCTCCAAGGGATCTTCTCAACCCAGGGATCAAACCCAGGTCTCCTACATTGCAGGCGGATTCTTTACCAGCTGAGCCACAAGGGAAGCCCAAGAATACTGGAGTGGGTATCCTATCCCTTCTCCAGGGGATCTTCCCAACTCAGGAATCGAACTGGAGTCTCTTGCATTGCAGGCAGATTCTTTTACAACTGAGCTATCAAGTAAGCCCTTGTTAAGCTTGCTGCTGCTGCTGCTAAGTCGCTTCAGTCGTGTCTGACCCTGTGCGATCCCATAGATGGCAGCCCCTCAGGCTTTCCCATTAAGCTTAAAGGTCTTTAAACAACCAAGTATGCAACTTAAATACACTCATATGAAAATAGACACTTTTAGCAATTATTATAAGAAATAATGCTAGCTCCAAAATTGTCCATATGCTGTAAGCCAAAGTCATTCTTAATTTTTTATTCTGGTTCACATAGCCAGTTGTCTATGAATCTTCCCTCTTTGCCCATTTTGGCATTTTCAGTGTGCTTCTTTTTTTTCAAACCAGCTTGAGAAAACCAAAGTCATAAAATTTATCACAACAGAAGTGGCTCAGTAGTAAATAACACTCTGACAATGCAGGAGAGGAGGGTTTGATCTCTGGGTAGGGAAGATCCTTTGGAGAAGGAAATAGCTACTCATTCCGGTGTTCTTGCCTGGGAAATCCCATGGACAGAGGAGCCAGGTGGGCTACAGTCTATGGGGTCACAAAAGAGTTGGATATGATTTAGCAACTAAACAATAAATTTTCTCCCTCTCTCTGAAATATTTGCAACTGTCTAGGTCTTATTAGGATGCTTACCACAATTCCTGAAAAACAGTAAATACTGGCTAAACATGGCAAATGACTGAGATAAAATGAAGCAGTGTCTTCCTTAGTTTTCCATTTCTGTTTTACTTCAAAAGACACATGTTCATAGAGCTTGTTGAGAATATAAGGAAAGACATTTTGCAATCTTTAAAATTATATAATTTATCTCTTCCTGTATTCTTTTCTCATAAAAAGCAGACCACACATCTAAATGACCTAGATTTTTTCAAGAATGTTCAAGCAGTCTTTGATAACTTTAGAAAAGGTCAGCTACCAGCTGGAAGCTGGATAAAAGGCTGAGCAGGTACCAGTGTGCATTGTGTTTGATAAGGATGGTGAAACAATGAGTGGAAAAAAAATAAATGTGTATTTGCTTTCCTCTTTGATTTCTGATACATTGTAAAGTTGCTCTCATTCAAATTTAGTGACCCTGAGGTTCTGAGCAGACAAAATTACACTTTATCATTTTAGTCTATTTTTCTAGCACTTACTATTGCTTTAATAAAAACCACAGTATACTCTTGCCTGGAAAATCCCATGGACGGAGGAGCCTGGTGGGCTGCCGGACACAATTGAGTGACTTCACTCTCACTTTTCACTTTCATGCATTGGAGAAGGAAATGGCAACCCACTCCAGTGTTCTTGCCTGGAGAATTCCATGGACAGAGGAGCCTGGCAGGCTACAGTTGATGGGGTCACAAAGAGTCAGACACGACTGAGTGACTAATCCTTTCACTTTCACTTACTATTGCTTTAATAAAACCCACAATGTAGGTGCCTATTTTTTTTCTCATACTTTCCAAGAATGTCTCATGTACTCCTCCTAACTTTCCCAGCACAACAATATTTGTCTCCATAATTTCCTCATTTATTTCCTTCAGCCAGTCTAGATCCCACTCTTTCTTCCACTTCAGGATGAACTCTTGACTATTTTGAGGTGACAGATACTGAGGCTAGCCCAATATATCCCTGCTTGATAGGGGCTCATACATCACAAGGCTTGCTGGTGAGAAGTTGAGCTCATATTGAGTGAAGCTGGACAGTGGGTGTGGCTGGGAGAAAGATGAGATCAGGATCTGCACCCCTCAGAGCCTTGGCAGACTCTGCAAGGAAACACAGATTGATGAAGAAAGGAAAGCCTCAGATTCCTCAATACTAAGTTATATAGACAAATAAGAAAATAAGCATTTTTTAAAAATATGCCAAGTGACAGAGTCTACCAGCAGCATAGATCAGAGTAGTTCACAGTTATTGAACAATCAACTCTGGTTTTGACCCTGTATCAAATACTCTCCTGTTTTTTCTCATTTAATGACAATCTCTGTCAATGAACCTGTGATAACCTAGTTGACAGTCAAAGCCATTGTGTTTCAATGGATGTTAAGTAACTTGCCTAAAAACACAGTTAATAGACTGTAGAGTCAGGATTCAAAACCACCAATTCAGTAAATCCAGTTCATCCTGTATCTAAAATCATGGAGTTGCAAAGACCTGAACACTTTTCTCATTTTGTCATGCACCAAGATGAAACAGCTGGTAGCATAGCTCACCCGGAGGTACTGCTTGCTTTCCATTGAAAGAAGCAATGCTCATGAAACCAGGCTGCCTTCACAAAAGTTAAATAGTCAAGAAGGATATATTTTATCTGGGGTTAAATGTGTGTGTTGGGGGAGGGCAGGGTGAGAGTGTGTATGTGTGAATAGTGAGTATGTGAGTAGTGGAAGAAACACTGAATAATAGCTGAGGTTCAGATAGACTTGCTTTCTGATTTCAGTTCTGACAATTACACAGAGTAATCTTTGGCAAGACAGTCAACCTTTCTAAACCTTAGTCTTTGCATTCATAAAATAGGGAAAATATAGAATTATAGGACAAGTTATAATCCAATATGCCTAGTGCAAACTCAAAGTAAGTGGTTGGTAAACATTATTGTTTATACCATTATCATTGTTGGTATTATTATTATTATTGCCACATACTACTTTTGCAAACTACAAACCAGAGTTGCGGAAAGTCCTTCAATAACAAACATCTTCTCTGTGTTCCTGCAGTGACTTTGCACCATAGGGTCAGTAAAACTTAGTTATGAATTTTGCATCCAAAAGGCAAGACTTTATGAACAACAGTGGAATATTTGGCAAACAACCATTCTGTAACATCAGAACTGAATATCAGAACAGAACATGGCACAAAGGCTGACGGAAGAGACATATATTATCCCAAAGCTATGTGAGGAACAGTTGAGAGAACTGGAGATATTTAACTTGGAGAAGAAAGCTGTCTTAAAGATCTCTGTACATACTCGGAAAGCCATCCTAACAAAGACATATTTAACTTTTTTTTTTTTTAATATCATCTCTACAGAGAAGATGTATAACCAATAGATGATGGTTACAGAGAGAAAGTTTGAAATTAAAGTGCTACTTGAAGTTGGGAAGGGACTTCCCTGAGAGTCTAGTGGTTAAGATTCTGAGCTTCCAGTGCAGACCGTGCAGGTTCAATCCCTGGTCAGGGAGCTAAGATCCCGTGTGCTACTGGGCACAGCCAAAAAAAAAAACAAACAAAAAAACAAGAGTACAAAAATTGGGATGGCAAGAGTTGGACATGACTTAGAGAGGAAAACACCACCGCCACCACCACCACCACAAAAATTTGAATGGATTGTCTTGTGAGGTAATGAATGTTCTACCACTAGACTTCAGTGAAGCATCAATATGGAGATTAAGGACAGAGTGAGGGCCACTTACTAAGGGATTTCTAATATTTCCTTTTGATCTCCTCTTCCTTTTTTTACTAAGGGCTTCCGTGGTGGCTCACATGGTAAAGAATCTGCCTGCAGTGCAGGAGACCTGGGTTCAATCTCTAGGTCAGGAAGATCCCTGGAGAAGGACATGGCTACCTACTCCAGTATTCTTGCCTGGAAAATTCCATGGACAGAAGCCCCTGATGGGGCTATAGACCACGGTGTCAAAAGAATCCGACAGGACTGCTACCACTTGCTAGAGAGATGTTTTTGCTCCTCTTGGGTACAGAAAATATAAAGGACCAGGAATTTTACAGAAACTTTGGTGCCAACTCTTATCCAGGCCCAATCACCAGGATAATGGCCCAGACTGGAATATGAGCCAAAAGACTTTTTACTCTTGAGAGTGCATTTTCTTAGAGTATCTATTCTGTTGTCATTGCAAACAAAGAGAAATGATGGTAAGAGGTGGACAGTTTTGAACTCATTTTCCTGGATGCATTAACCATAACTGTTAAGATTAACTTTGAGTTTTATGCATTACTTAGACTCTCAACTTCTATCCAATATTTTAAGGTGAGACTTTCTACATTATTATATGTATTAATACATACATTTATCTATTTTTATATTGATGAACCGGTTCTCAAGATATCTTTGAGTGATATGAAACTCACCATTAGCTCCTAGTGTCTTGAGTACCTGTTATCATTCAGCTCCAAGAAGATAAGGCCAATGTCCTTTAACATTCGTGTCATGCTTGGTGCCTATAAGGAAATGGCAACCCATTGCAGTACTCTTGCCTGGAAAATTCCATGGACGGAATAGCGTGGTAGGCTACAGTCCATGGGGTGGCAAAGAGTCGGACTCGGCTGAGCGACTTCACTTTCACTTTCATTTTGATGCCTAGAAGCATCACAGTTAGGTCATGCTCTGAGCCAACAGCTTTATGTGTATTCTTTATGAAATTAGAGTCTAAAGGTGGATTCTTTTTCTCTGCTCAGTTTTAAGTTCAGCCTCTCCTGCAAATGCATAAGTCAAGTGCATAGGCCTCCTGTGAATAATAGATTTTATCTATGTAAGATTCACACTTGATGATCCGTAACTACAGTGCTTTGCTACTCATAAAACACCCATCTCAATTAGTGAATTAGCAGCCCATCAAGTTGATGCTTAAGATGTGAAACCTTGAGAATGCTCATTGCAGCTAATGAAAATATGTTTAGAAATTGCTTCTCTAAATGAGTCACTAGCAAGAAATTGGCTTATTATTGTAGACTGTATGTGGTTCTGAAAAAAAAAAAAAAAAAGAATCAATCTTCCCTTCAGCTCTGTCATCTAGCAGCTCATCAGATGTTTGAAGCATCACATAAGCTGCCTGCCTTTACTGATTCTTAAAAATTGGGACATTTTCACAGTTCATCAAGTGATATTAGAGCCATTATTATACAGATTGAAAACAAAGTAAATGAATGACCGCCATGCTTCTTTAAATGTGATCATTCTGTTCACTTTTAGTCAGCATTGGTTACAAAATAGCTGCCTTTCTTGAAGAGTACAGCTTCCAGGGGAGACATAGTTAAAAATATTAAGCAGCACACAGTATTTCAAACATCTATAAGTATTTGTATTGCATGTTATAAAAACCTTGATGTAAAATGCCACAATTGAAAGGGAAAAGTATTAAAAATGTCAATGCTCTTATATCATTTCTGAAGACCAATTTGCCATTTTTAAATTTTTTTTAAGGTTGTAATGAGCCTGGTTCATTTTGCTGCCTAGCATTTATCTTTTCAGTAGCAATGGAAAATTTCCCCCTTAGGCCCAGCATGCTATTCTTGTCTTAGACAATTAGGCAGAAATGAAGATCATAAAGGTGAGAGATTTTCCCACAAACAATGTGATGCTCAGCACAGCAGCTTGCACAATTCGGGCTGAGGAATTCCAACTCATCTCAGGGATGTGGTTTTGTGATGCAGGGAAAACAAACAACAGAGCTTCCACGTCTTAGTACTCTGAGAGGTGTTGTGAGATGGCAAAGTTCAGACTTTGCCTCAGCCTTCCTTTGAATGTTCAATAAGCTGTCAAATGATGGTTTAACATGAGAGCATAAAGTGTCAATCTCAAGTGCATTGAGCCGAGAAAAACAGGAATGGAATAATTGTAAGTTCTTACATTTAAACTGGAAGAAAGACTATTTCAGTAATTATTCTTTGTTGAGGTCTAGTGTGTTTCTCTCAGATATATTTGAAACAAAGAAAGCTCACGACAGTTATGCTTTCTGAAATGAAGGTGTTACGAGTGTTTTTGAGAAAGAAAATGGAAAGAATATGCATTTGGAACAGGCAAAACTGAGTAGTTCATGCCTCCGCCACTCTTTGCAAATGTGAGTGTACACAGGCTATTTAAATCTATTCAAACTATTTCCTTAACTGCAATGGAGTTTTAGATTAATTTGGACCGTATGGGACTATTTGACCATCTTTGATCAACCTAAATGGCAAAGAGTTAGTTCTCAGTGTTGCTGTGAGAATCAATGAAAAAAACAAACAAACAAAAAGCCCCCCACAAACTCATGAAGAAATACAATGATCAATTCTCTCTCCTCTTAGACAATGAACGTTAGAAGAGAGCATGGCACCCACCTCACTATTCTTGCCTGGAAAATCCCATGGACAGAGGAGCCTGTTGGGCTACAATGCATGGGGTGACAAAGAGTTGGACATGACAAGCAGCTTAGCATACACACATGAAACTAAGCCACAAAGCCTTCCAGATATTGCCCTGGAACCAATGCCTTGCCCAAAATTAAAAAAAAAAAAAAAAGCTCATAATAATGAATGATTGCTTTTATTATCAATAGCTATGGATAGAACTTTGCATGTGGCTTCTCATTTAACTAATTCTTACATATGAGATAGGCCTTAATGCATGTCTATAATATAGATTCACAAACCTATATTATTACAATTATTATATTATTCACAAACCTCACAAATATGAGGTCACATATTAAAGTCTCAGTATGGATAAACGGAGAACCCATAGCAATCACCAGCACTGTGTAATATATTTTGAGAGGTCAAGAATCTGCCTTCAATATTATAGACTTTTCTTACTTTAGTCTTCTTCATGAACCCTTTGTATTTAATAATAATGCCTGATGTTTAGAATGTTTTAGGCATGCAGATTCTGTAATTGAGCTTCCACTTTCTTAATCTTTTAGCTTTATGATCTTGTAACATTAAATAAGCCACATTTTCTATTTATTTGATTATTTATTTATTTATTTATTGTTTTGGCTGTGCTACATGACTCACAGGATCTTAGTTTCCTTACCACGTATTAAACCCAAACCCCCAGCATTGAAAGCATAGAGTCCTAACCACTGTATCACCAAGGAACTCCCAAGTAACATTTTGTTCAAAATTATATTTACTAATATTTGTTGATCCCATAGTTAACAGCCACTGTTCAAGGCATTTGCTCACATGACCTCCTTTAATAACCACAGCAGTCCTGGTAGATGGCATTATGACTTCCATTCTGCAGAGTTGGAAACTTGCATGCAGGAAATCTACATCACTTACTCATGATCACAAAAGGAGAGAGCAGAACTAGGGTATGAACCTGATACTCTGACTTTAACCTCACACTCTTAACTGTTATTCTGGATTTAACCTATATTCTCTATTTCCTCAGTGTTAAAATGACATTTAATGAGAATATACATGAAAAACCATGGGACACATTATTTTCAATAACATTTTTGTTAATATAAATATTTGTTATTCTTTATTAACCACTTTGTAAAAATAGAACCTGCAACAATTATCCTTGTGTAAGTGTTGTTGGGCCAATTTCAGTTGAAAAGCTGAACCTTACCAAATAACATTGATTTGTCTATGTTATTGCATGAAAAGATGCTATTGCATCAAAAAGATACATTAAAAGATCCTAGAACCTACAGCTTTTGGCTTTTAACCCACTGGTTTTCTCAGTATTCACTCCTCCATTATGCTTCACTGTTCCTGCATGTGTGCTAAGTCGCTTCAGCTGTGTCTAACTCGTTGAGACCCCGTGTTCCATAGCCCACCAGGCTCCTCTATCCATGGGATTTTCCAGACAAGAATACTGAAGTGGGTTGCCATTTTCACCTCCAGGGGATCTTCCCGACCCAGGGATCAAACTTCTCTCTCCTGTGGCTCTTGCATTGCAGGCAGATTCTTTACTGTTTCAGCCACCAGGAAAGCCCATACTTCACTCTAAGTGTTTATAATTAATTAATAATTGTATCTGATTATTACCAATTCAATTTTACTTTGTAACTATTTAATTTTTAATTTCTTGAACATCAAATCTCCTTACTATATCTGGATAATAATTTCACAGTTATAGCCTAAGGTATATGTAATTATAGTAATAGCTACAGGTGGTACGTATTAATTTTCTGACATTGACTCAATTTTTTATTTTGAAAAATTGTATGCATATTATATAAATTAAATGGGAGAAAATTTTACTTTTAAAATTAGAACAAGGAAGTGGAGACAAGTGAGCACAGAAAACTTGAGTTTCTTCCTTAGAATAAGAGTAGTTTTAACCTGTGTTGACTTCTCTGTATTTGATGGTTACCTACATGTAACAAAAATGTTAAAAGGATAGTCTTCCTCCCTGAGACTTAGTTTCCATTTTGTGCACATTGACCAAGTCTGGAAAGGGCAATTCACTCCAGTACTCTTGCCTAGAAAATCCCGTGGACAGAGGAGCCTGGTGCAGGCTACTGCCTATGGGATCGCAAAGAGTCGGACACGACTGAACGACTTCACTAGTGCATATGCTATTGAGCCATGCAGATACATTCCTTCCAGAATGAGGCACTCATTTAACCAGTTGTTGGGTGTGTTGTGGTTCACAGTCATAGCTGAACTGACTTCTAAGAATTAGCCTCAGCCAAAAACAGCCACTTCACCCAATGTCACACCTCTTTCTGCCAGCAGCACGCTCCAAAATCTGATCTCAAAGACTGACCCTATGTCTGAAGATGGGGAAATTCTGAAGGGCCATATCAATGTTTGAGTTCTTGGAGGGCTCTAGAATTAGCTGAGGGCTCTGTTTATTTCTGAGAAGGAAGAGGGACTTGGGTATAACTTCTCTTTCATCTTAGTAGTATGTCCTTCTTCCCTGCCACAGGCCTGGGTCCTGAGAAAACTCCCCAGTAAATTCTCTGCACACAGATCTCTATGTCAGAGTATGTCTCCTAGACAACTCGATCTAAATGGACAGGTTTTAAAGAATAAACACCTGCTTTGCTTCTTACATTAAAGTGATCTGATACTAGACTTGGTTGGGGCTAATTGACTATGATTAAGGCTCTCTGATTCTGACCTTTGCCAATTCCACAACAATCTTTCAATATCTTCAGCCTTGCAAGATAGCATCACTGGCAACAAAACACAGTTCTTTTCAACTATTCTTGGCAATGTGTCTCTGTTCCTTATCTTTGGATCTGGTGTCATGGCTTCATTCCAAAAGTTGAATCTCCATCTTTGGCCGCTATCATATAGGGCACCATTTCCGGTGTCCTTGGGACTTGAATCTTGCATTCTGTACTTTATTTCTGACTGTATACGCGTTTCCAGGGATAAATGACTTGTGACGTTACAGCTGAGTTCCCTTCACTCTTGTTTCCTCCTGAAATTAAAAGTGCAATCCCTATGGGCAGTTAGAGATTAATTCAGTCATTGTTTGACTGAATATATCCTCATATGTCAGATAAACTTTACCCTTTGAACTCATTCATTACTCCCCAAATTTCACTGCATGGAACTATAATCTGATCACTTTTTAAAGGTGTTCCTCAAGGGGGGGACTTAAAAGATCATTTAGTAAAATTGTCTGTATAAGCTCCATTTTAATGATTCAGTTTTCTTTACATATTAAATGTGCTCAGTCACTCAGTTCTGTTCTCTGCAACACAACTCTTTGTGACTCTCTGCAACTCCAAGGAGTGTAACCTTGCTAGGCTCCTCTGTCCATAGAATTTTAGGGGGGCAGGAATATTGGAGTGTGTTGTTTGTTTCCTGCTCCAGGACATCTTCCTGAGCCAGGGATCAAACACACATCTCCTGCATTGCAGACGATTTCTTGTGTCACAAGAGAATTCTTTACCACTGAGTCACCAGGGAAGCTCCCATAATATCTGCAGTCAAGAAATTATGCTTATCTTCACTTAACCTCTTTCCAAAACCTGGAGTGACCACTGGATGCTTTTTCTTTTTTGGCTTTTTACAATATCTGACCATCTTTCACATGTAGCTTGTCTTGGAACAAGTTTGGGGAACACAAATCTACTTCAAACTCTGATCCCAATTTAGAATGCCTTTCTGAGGTGGGCTTCCCTTGTGGCTCAGCTGGTAAAGAATCCTCCTGTAATGTGGGAGACCTGGGTTCGATCCCTGGGTTGGGAAGATTCCTTTCCCTAGAGAAGGGAAAGTCATCTGGCCTGGAGTATTTCATGGACTGTATAGTCCATGGGGTTGCAAAGAGTCGGACAAGGCTGAGCAACTTCCACTTTCACTCATTGTATCTCAGGATGATTCTTTAATATGGGAGAGATGTACTATTAATACATTTGCATTTCACTTTTGCTTTTATGTCAAATATTTAGGAATTCTTTTTTTTTTTTTTTGCATGTAGGTAGAGAGCATAAAAATGAATGAAAAAGCAGTTACCATCCATCATATCTTCCCTGTGCTTCAGGAGGGAACAGCTCTAGTTGAAGAGAAGTTAATGAGTAAGGGCCAGGCTAGCCCTTTAGCCTTGTCATGGATGTCTCCAAGGAATAAAGAACTTGTTTCATAAGGAAGACAGTTTCACTGCTAGACTAGTCTAATTCTTATAAATCATCTTCATTATAATTTCTGTACATCTACCCCAGATTTGCCCTCTGGAGAAACATTAACAATTATTTGTCATTACTATTATTTTTAATAGTGTATCATCCTCTCAGACAGTTGAAGGCAACTAACTTACTCTATTTGAGACTTCTTGTCTCCAGACTAAACATAAATTATTATAATATTCCGCAGTCGTCATGTTCCACAGAATCCTTTTAAAATGTCTTCCTCATGTGAACATATACTGGTTGGCCCCGAAATTCATATTTCCAGCTAGATACCATATTTTTGTAACAGCATTCAGCTGTTTGACAGTCACTTGAAGGTACACTAAAGTAAAACAGTATTTGCTTGCTTGTTTCAGAGGAATGAGTGAATTTTGTGTTTTCTTCCTAAGGTTTTCCTTTAAATAAAAGACTGGATGAGAAAATAGATAGGGCTCCTATTTTTAGTCTCGAGTATGATTAAAAGGCCTCTTGTGCTGTGATCATTGCATTCTTTGTGATCTACACAACAGCTGGCATATGTATCATTTAAGAAATGGGGACCAGAGGATTGGGGATTGCTAAATAATATTAGGTCCTCCCTGGGAAATGAAAAGTCAACACCTATTTTGCTTTACTTTTCCAACTTACAGAATTACCATCGTTCTTGCCAATATTTGACATTTTAAACTGCAAACAAATTACCCATAGGCACAAAGCCACTTCACACAGATTTTCTTATTTAAGCAAAATGTCATTGAGAGGAAATCACACTACTGAAAATCACTGCTTTCTCAAATGACTGAATGTGTGTGAGGTCCTCTATTGGGAATGGGTATAGTTTGATAAGGAAAAGCTGTGAATATGGTTTTTCAATGTATATAAATGAACTCTATCAAATCATGTTTTCTATAAATTTCAGGGAATAAGAAGCCAAATCAGAGGATAATTGAGAAACATTAGACAAATTAACAGAACAAGATAATGAGATCCTGTTAATTATGTTATTGATTTTCCTCTTAAGTCAGTGTTCATTTCCCTTTTCTTATAGAGAAAATTAAATGTAGGTTGTGGAGTTTAAATCTAACTAGTCGTCTGTGCCTAATGTAGCCTGTAGCTACTCTACTTGTTAACTGCATGGTGGACAGCTCTTGCTGATTCCGTTCAATGTTGTTGGGACAGAGGAAGAAAATGAGAGAGAAAATGAATGGATGTTTCTATGATTACCACTCTCCTGAAAGGGCTGAGTAGTATTCACACTGATATCAGTCACTGTGACTGACCCATTATCTGATCAAGTAGAGGTGAGGGGGAAATGGGCAATTCTCTTTCTACCGTAAGCGCACACATTAGGTTTGGTGGGAAGCTCATGTTTGTTAAAATATTAGCTCTGTTGGATATTTCACAAATGCAATTGATGCTTGAAATCTCAATAACTTATTCAGATCTCCCAAACTTTTAAATAGTCAAATTAGACTTGAGAATACTGGCACTGGCAGTTAGGAGAGTTGAAGACGTAAGCAGTAAATCTCTGAGACAATCTTGGCTGCTCCTTTTCACATAAAAAACAGATTTCAAGCAATTAAAGATATATATATATATATATGTATATGTATATGTATATACACACAATGAGGAAAAATGTAAAGGAAAATGATAGTCATAGTTTATAAATATTTTATAGACTTCCAACATTTAAAATGAAATCTCTGACAAATGAAGAGACAACCCGCTCACACATAAGTTCATTGTGAAACATTTTCAAACATTTGCCAAGATATTTATTTCCCATCAGAAATGTAAATAATTACATATTTCTAACAGTAAAAGGTTGATGTGATATTCAATAGTCATTGATATCTTCTGCCTGTTCACCACAGTCTTAATCTGAAACTGTGAAAGAATTAAAAAAAACTTGGTTTTGATTGATGTTATTTATTTTGTTTCATTTTCTCCATATGTTAAGAATTAGATAACAACAAAATGAACAAAAGGAAAATCTAGCAAACTAAAATCCAAATGAAGCCAACAAAAAAAAAGAAAAACAGAACAAAGTCCTCCAAATGTCTGCACATACTGCTTTACACTCTGTGTTCAGCAATAAAACTAGTAGGGGCTGAGATGATTAATTTAACCTATTTAATTAACACACATAAAGAGTCTATACTGGGCCAACCACTGATTTAAATTATATACATATGTTGAGTCATATTTATTGCTTAAGATAACTTCAAGAGCTAGCTAATGTTATTATTCTCATTTTCTGAAGAAAACTGATTCACAAAGAACTTAAATGCTGGCTGCAAGTTCACCAAGCTTGTAGATATTAAAGCTGGCCTTCAGCCTGGATGTTAGACTTTGGACACTCTTTTATTTTTCCCACTTTTGTGCTGTGTGGTTTCACATAAAATATTGCTCAAATATAGGAGCTCACTCTTCTATTCTCTTACTGTTTACTAGAAAACTAATTTAATTTTTAAATTTCCTGTTCAGAACCTGGTACATAGTAGTAGTGAATGGTAGATTCACTTTGAATATGGTGGCCTTCCACTTACAAGTTTGAGGTTTAGAACCCCCAGTGAAGATAGTTAAGCAAAACTCATAATGCTGTAATTGACATTTTAACAGATAACTGCCTATATAATTATTCCTAGTCATTTTACTATCAGTAGGAGAGGATAAAAGCAGTACAATTTGATATCAGATATTACTCAATTACTGAGAAACACTTAAGGTTAGGGCATCTGTTTTATAATAATTCAGGTGTTTTCATTTTGTCTGAGGACAGAAAGCATGCTAATTCCAGGCACAGGAAGCACTTGGGGAAGCAGGATTGTTGTCACTGGTAGCCATCATTTATCAGGTGTGTGTACATCTCACTCTCAATGATAGCTTCTAAAATTGTTGTTCTTTTCCTGGAAAACCTCCTGCAGCTTCCCTAGTGATTCAGATGGTAAAGAATCTGCCTGCAATGCAGGTGATCTGGGTTCAGTCCCTGTTTCAGGAAGATCCCCTGGAGAAGGAAATGGCAAGCCATGCCAGGCTTCTTGCCTGGGAAATCCCTTGGACAGAGGAGCCTGGTGGGCTACTGTCCATGGGGTCACAAACAGACACGACTGAGTGACTAATAGTTTCACTTTCACCTCCTATAGCAGGATGTGGATGTGAGCAGGTTGTTCTTTCTACAAATTGGCAAGTAGAGGTGATGAAGTCTTCCGTCTTCTTTCTTTCATTTGTACATCAATTTTCAGCCATGGGGCACCCCTGCCGTTGTTTTTCAATCATTCAGTCATGTCCAACTCTGCAGCCCTGTGGACTGTGAGACACCAGGCATCCTTGTCCTTCACTATCCCCCTAGGGCTTACTCAAACTCACATCCTTTGAGTTGGTGATGCCATCCAACCATCTCATCCAATGTCGTCCCCTTCTCCTCCAGCACTCAATCTTTCCCCGCATCAGAGTCTTTTACAGTGAGTCGGCTCTTTGCGTTAGGTGGCCAAAACATTGGAACTTCAGCTTCAGCATCAGTCCTTCCAATGAACAGTCCGGATTGATTTCCTTTAGGATTGACTGGTTTGATCTCCTTGCTGTCCAAGGGGCTCTCAGGAGTCTTCTCCAGCACCCCTGTTGTGCACCTTTCTTTCTAGTGGCCTAGAGCCTCCCATTAGCTCCCTTCCACTGCTCTGACAGCTCAGTTGGTAAAGAATCCACCAGCCACATAGGAGACCCCAGTTCAATTCCTGGGTGAGGAAGATTCGCTGGAGAAGGGATAGGCTACCCACTGCAGTATTCTTGGGTTTTCCTTGTGACTCAGCTGGTAAAGAATCCACCTGCAATGTGAGAAACCTGGGTTTGATCCCTGGGTCAGGAGGATACCCTGGAGAAGGGAAAGGCTACCCACTCCAGTATTCTGGCCTGGAGAATTTCATAGCCTGTAGAGTCCATGTGGTCACAAAGAGTTGGACATGACTGAGTGACTTTCACTCACTGGTCTGATACTTAGCATTTCACCATTCACGCCTTATTGACATTAATTATTTCAGTTTTCTACATTGGTTTATTTTTTATTTTTTTTAATTTTTTTATTTTTTTTTTGTATTTATTTATTTTTTTACACGAACTCCCAAACATGAAGCCCCCTCCCACCTCCCACCCCACATCATCCCTCCAGATCATCCCCATACACCAGCCCCAAGCATCCTGCATCCTGCATTGAACATAGACTGGCAATTCATTTCTTACATGATAGTATACATATTTCAATGCTATTCTCCCAAATCATCCCTCCCTCTCCCTCTCCCTCTCCTTCTCCCTCAGAGTCCATAAGTCCGCTCTACACATCTGTATCTCTTTTGCTGTCTTGCATACAGGGTCCTCATTA